>JBCEWB010952862.1:0-15349 GCA_039654565.1 Peronia peronii
TGTATGCTTCCCAGGAAGCTGAGAACATTTATGAGTGTCTTCTTTGGGTCTGTCGGGGTAATAATAGATTGTAAAGCACTTAGAGCCTGTACTGCACGGGGATAAGCGCTATATAAACACTCTCTATTATTATTATTATTATTATATATTTGACTTGGTAGATATAGATTCAGAGACTAGATTTAGCATGTAACTGATTTCATTTATTGTGGAAATGGTGCATTCCATGTTAGATGGTCAAAATTCTTATTTTCTAGATTGGAAATTACACTCCCTTCTACTATATTTCTTAAATGTATACACATTAAAGTTTCAGAAACCAGTAGATCAGATCATTTATGCCATCATTTTCCATTCAACACCATGGCATAATCTAGCATTTTTTCAACTTTTTGGGCTTTGTTTTTGAAGGTCTATGCAGATAGCTGTAAAAGACCCTGTATCAACTTATTCATAACTCTTTCATTGTAAATGTGTCAAAGTTATATTTCTTGTTCACATTATAAAGTTACATTTGGATGCTAACTTTTGAATTCGGCAATGGAGGCATGTATATTTCATTGAATCGCAAAGTGACACACATAACAAAATGTACAAAAAAGTTTGATTAATAACTACAAATGAGATAAGATTAAAAAATCCATTTATTTTAAAAATCAAAACAGATACCCATACTCCAAGCAAAGGAATTTTTAAACAGTCTTTTATCAGAGAGGAGAAAACAGCCGATGACACGAACTGCTATAATTTAATTTCTTCATCAGTTTTAAAGCTAAAACTTTTATATTTTGTTGTTAAGGTTAAATAGCACTTAACTGATATTAGAATTGAAAGTTAAACTGAAAAAAACCAATAATTTAAAAAAAAATAAAACTAAAAGATTACAGAAACTTTATAAAATAATCATAAGCTTAATCAAGGCTGTACAGAAATCAGTATATCTAACATATTACATGACCATTGTATTATTTCTTCACTTGGTTATGATACAAATCATTCAGACAAAAAGAGTGTTTGGTTATAATTTGAATCCTAAAATAAAAATTTCTGATAGTCTAATAGTTTTCATCCTCTGAGCCTGAGCTCTGAAAGTTCTCCAACAACCTCTTCACTGTCAAGCCACCATTGTCTCGGCAACATCTTGAATTTGTTGGGTGTATTTGGTGGAGATGATAGTGGAACCTTGTGAACTTTCCTCACTGCCTTTTTTAATACCTGTGGAGCCCTTCTTTCATGGTTATCAAGATTGTAAAGCTTTCAGTTTTTCTTCTCTCTGCATCTTTTTGACATTCACACACTTTGAGCTGTGCCTCAGCAGTAACTTCCGTAAACAGTTTCTTTCTCAAATCTCAGCAGTTCCACTTTCAGATTCTCATTTCCTCTGAACTTAGCATTACTTATAACTGGTTTTTCTTAAATATTTCCCATTAGATACCTTTCTGCATTTGAATCTGGGGGAAGAAAAACAATAATTAATGAATAACACGCAAGGTAGAAGAAGTTTGTGTGTGAGACCAGTTTGAAAGTGATTTTAATTTTGGAAATTGAGTGAGTTTGTTCATCTCATAGAGTTTCAGGCACACAAATCAACATAATTTTTATTAAATAAGACAATATTTCATTATTATCCTCCTAAGTACAGCTTTTTTTAATTGAGACAAAACTGTTTGCAACACCTGATGTATATTATATTACATGTAATAAGAAGCTAATGTATTTTAGTTCATGAAGTCATGAAAATCTTCAGTCTGTGTATTACTTTTTTTAAAAATCTTTTTAATTCGATGAAAATGTGACAGATATCAGTAACAGAAGGACTCACATTTGTTTCAGTGACACACATAACATAAGGGTGACACACAATAAGAGTAACACACATAACATAAAAGTGACATATATAACAATGAAGTTCTCCAAAACCGAAAAATGCAGTGAGCTCTGTTACAGTATGTTATTGCTACATGATAACTCAAAGACAAACCTATATATTTATGCTGTGAAGAAATAAGGAATGCTAACATAAATGGTTCAATAGTCATTACACATATGAGAAGTATTTTCTTACCTGCTCTTTGTCTTTCAGCCGGCTCCAAATTCTGCTGCTCTTGGTCACATATACTTGTTTTTGGAAGAAAGGGTCTCTCTCACAAAATTCCTGACCTGATTAAGTCTAATTAGAGTGGGTTCCCCTAATTAGGTAACTGAAGTCAGAGAGTGACACACATAATGCTCGAAAAATGACACACATAACACTGAGTTTCTTCAATTTTTTGAGAAACAGAAAGTATTGCAAGTATTAAACACTGTTTTTTTGTCTACCTTTCCATATAATATATTCTGTTACATGTAAGAGTCAGAAATTTTGATGTTACAAATTCAGAGAATTTCCAGATAGAAAATTTGAAGTTAAAAGAATTGAACTCAGAGTGTCACACACATAACACTGACTTTTAGAGATGGCAAAAATCTGAGCTTACATGCCACACTTTAGCACTTTTTTCTCAACAAAGCTGAACCATTATTTAGCATTTCAAGATAAAGATATATAATAAACATTCAGAATTTTAAGTCTACATGCCATAGTTTGATTGAAATTAGAGAAAAATAGTGACACACATAGTACGGAATGCACCAAATCCTTCCAAAATCAGTTGTATAGATCTGTATTGTAGATTATCTAGATCAGTGTTTTATTATACGGCTTCAATATAAATATAAAAGAAATGAAAAAAAAAATCCATGTTTGTTTATTGTTATGAGTAGATCAATGTGTATATCTAGATCTGCTTTCAGTCAGATTTTTGGTTCTGTGACCGATTTTTGTTAGTTGTTTTTCTTCTAAACAAGAAAAATAGCAACAAACGCTCATTATATTTCATTATGTCTGTATCTAAAATGAATAATAGGAGTCCTCACTCCTTCACTTTAGTGGTCAAGTACTACAGTGACATCTGCCAGATGTTTAAAAATTTCGGAAATAATACGTCAGTATATATGACACACTTTGTCCCGAATTACTATGTAAATAGCATGAGACCATGATGATGAAAGCATAGATATGCTGAATAACAACCATGCCCAACATGTTGTGGGTGCTGCTTTAGAATCAGTCGCATGCTTTCATAGTGTGTTATTTTGTCTACGGAGCTCATGTAAATGAGCAGGAACTTAAGAGTATATTATAGTGAATCTAGTAATCCGTCTACATCTGATGCCATCAGAGTGCAAAAGGAAAGCCAATCACTACCCTGGAGACTAAACTTATTGAATGGAAACATGCTAAATTATGCTGGGTTGCAGAGGGAGAGAAAAAGTCAGATGGAAGTTAGTAAGGGTGGGAAGGGACAGGAAGAAAGCGTCGAGATAATGGAATACAGTGAGCTAGCAGAGAATAATAAGTAAAGGGCGGGGAAGTTTTTAGTTGCTTTTCATATCACCAACTAACCTATGCATGGGGTCAAATATTTTGTTGAGAAAAAAAAGTTTAAAGGGCCTTTAACTACTACCAGGTGGCAGAAACTACGGGAAGGATGTAATCAATGGAAGATAATTCTCTGCAAGTTCTTCCTTTCTCTTGACCTCTTACATTTAACCAACAAAATTGCTGGTTTTGATTAACGTCTGTGGTTTCTGATACTGTCAGACTGTTTAATGAGCACTGGGGTCAGGCCATAGATCCACAGATAGGCTGCAGTTTCTGTAATACAACAAGTACAAATCGTCGCCTAAGAGCCAGTTTTGCGTGAATCATGATTTGGGTAAATTTTTCAGGAGAGACAAAAAAAAATTGATTAAATCTATTCTTTTTGTAAATATTGAACTTGTAATATGATAAACATTCACAAAAATGTACTTCTATATTGGATAGTAACTGTCAGATGTAATTTTTTTAGAGAAGTTAATGTAACTTGTTATAAGAATTTATGACGAGGAGTGTAACTCAACTTATGCACACTTGGTCTAAGTGACAACTCTTGTTGCATGTTTTTGGTCATGGCAATTATTTAGTATTCTTCAATCAACTAAAAAATTCACAAACAATGTTACAAATTTCTCCAAATAAAATTATTATTTTTTATAAGTAAGATTGGATTCCAACAATGCCAACAAATGAAACAGGAGCAAAAATATAAGATAAGAAATAGGAGAACTCTCTTCTGAAACAATGCATCAGATGGTTAGATGCTGATCCTTCTTGAAGCCTAATTCTTAAATTTTAAGTACTGCAGTACTTCTGCAGATCAGTGTACCTCTCAAATGGAATTTTGTGCACTTGGTATACCATAAAAGCTCATTTGTGATAAACAGAGTGAAAACATTTTAACAGCTGATGCCTGCAAATAGATGGTACTAAAAAAAACTTTGTCAGGGTTACCCTTCACACGATCAATATTGATTGTTACCCTAAATTAATATGAAAACATAATTCTTTATCAGCATCATGCTGTGAACACCAAAAGTGCGAATCGCTTTACAGTCCTGAGCACATTGGCCATAACTGCATATTACTTGAAATGACTCATTTTTACCATCCTGACTGAAATTATAATCATTTATATTTGGTGTTCAGCGGTGTCGAAAGTACATAAAGGAAGGACGAAAACATCCACCCAAAGACTAGTACTTATGTAGTGATTATGTTATGAGCAACAGGCTGTCATTAATATGTCGTCCTATAAAGTTCTCTCTTGATGGCCTACAGATAGTTAGATTTAAAAAATTATAAAGGTCAAGGCATTTTCTCCACCTGGAGGAGTGCAAAATAATAGCAGAGTACAATGAGGTCCTCAATTATTGACACATCATCATTGTATCTTTCGAAATATAAGAAAATCACTTTCGGTCACAGACTTCAGAAATTACAAGACAAAGCAAAGCAACGGATCTTGATGATACAGAAAAATCATATCAGTCATTCAGATAGCAATTTTCGTTCAAAATTGTATAAAATTCCTACAAAGAATCATGAAATTAGTAGCTTGAGCGTGACATAAATGACATGATACTCTCCAGGTCGCTGATTTCTGTGCCTCTGTTCTCTGGCTTGTATCGATGCAACTGGTTGCAGAGATGACCTGGGAGGAAGGCTCACAAAGTTGCCATCAAAGTTGACTTTGGTTTGAATATCTCTCATCACATAATGTATGACTGAGATCCACATCACATGGGTCCCCAACAACTCTTCCTGGTCAAATGCTTTGTTGCACATCTGAGAATTCGTTGAAAAGGGAGAAATCAGCATGAATAGATAAGGACAGGCTTGGAGCACCGACACAGTGATACGACTTGGGCAAACCCTGCAATATGAGATGTCACAGCCTGGACATGACTGTGTCTGCTTGTTGGTGTGCATGACGTGTGTCTTTTTTATTTTAAAAAAAAACAAAACTTTTACTGGACTTCTTTTATACACACGACATTGCAGCCTGTCGAAAACAATAATGCAGGGCACTATACAGGGCGGGAGAAGAAGAGGAATGCAGAGAAAGAACTGGCATGAAAACATCAAAGAGTGGACCGGACTCCAAACACACCAACTGCTGCCAGCAGCTGCTGACAGACAGCGATGGAGAAGGGTCACCATGTCTGCAGCCCTCAGGTTCCCCCTACGACTGCCTCCTCAGTCAAGGGCCTTAGGTGATGAATGAGATTTTATATGAAACATTTCAAGCACTTCCAATATTCCGGTAGCCATCGATTCTGATAGTTACCACCACCAGATCAGACAATCATATTTGGTGTTGTGACAAAGGTGTGTAGGAAAGTGATTTATGCAGTTTGTAAATGTCTGAGACGAGAGGTCAGTGTGAAGCTCTGACCATGCGTAACATCCAACATCAGCTGTCATGATATCATATACCACACAGTTATATTTCCGTAGCTTTTTCTTGTGATAGGCTGCTGTGCAGTTGAGTTTGGGTGTTAAGAAGACTTGTTTGAGATCTACAGCCAGTACTGTCGTGTCCTCTATTTGCTTGGCTTTCTCAATATCTCAGCTCATCTCATCCGCCGCTTTGTTCTTTGCTTCAATATGAGTTTTGTAATCGTCCTTTGACAAGTTCCCCGTCGTATAACTGTTGCACGTGTCTCACATGTCCTTCCTTTGTTTGTGTATCCCAGTATCGTTGTCACATATGTCCTTCTTTCGCTTGTGTATCCCAGTATCAATGTCTTTATGAAAGATGTCCGTAAATTTCCACAAGGATACTGGCTCAGGAACCTCACTACAATAGTGCTTATACCAAGTCTGCTTTGTTTATCCTGGCTCCAGAAACTGTCGGAACCAAAGGGAGAGATCTAAAAAATGCTCTGACGGCTTTTGCTTTCTATCTGAAGTAGCATTTGAAGCAGAACTCCCAACATTTCTATTTGTTAGATCATTACCCCCATTTTCTCAATATCCTTATGGCTTATCTGTGTGAAAGAATCAGATTTGACGCCAAGGGTGGCCACGAAGGAGGCTTTACTTATAACTGCAACAGAGACTATCACTCCAGAATTGGATTGTACAGCCACACCAAGTGCTGTTTCTAACACTAGGAGAAATCTCACCTGGCTTATCAAGCACTGTCCTCTGGCACTACACTACCAACGACGACGATGATGTGCGTATGAAAGAATCAGATTTGAAACCAAAGGTGGCCGTGAAGAAGACTTTACATACATTAATTTTTGTTTTGTCAATAGTGAAATAGTATTCAACAAAAACGGTCGTCATGACTTCGTATTCATTTGCATCATCTTTTTTTGGAACCGTTCTTTATGTGTGTGATGATGAAGGAGTGTTTTTGATCTTATGTCCATTTCCTAGAATTAATTAAAAATATTCTGACGTTGGTCATTATGTTTTTCAGAGTATTGCAGCTGCAGAAATTTGCGATAAGTAAGGTTTTATCACCACCATGCATTTATTTCTGTTTCTTTAAGTTATCCTTCCATAAACTGGGATCTGCACAGCCTTTCTTACTCCTTCTACACTTTGGAAGTTTTTCTAGAGCATGCTAGTGAAGAGAGCCTGGAGGACCTTCGGACAGACGTTGCTTGTCTGTTGTATGTCTAGTACTGTTACTTTCTCATGCACACGATCCGTGTCCAAATAAAGACCTTGTCCTTCCTGTGAAGTAGACATTGGGTTATTTGATGATGATTCTCCAAATGTTTTGCATTTTACGTCAGCCATGAGCTCGAGCACTTTTCTCTCATGAGATTTTAACTCTTGACACTTTTCCCTCAGTGTCATCTTGCGAATCGTCTGAGTCAGCCAGATTCTTCCCTGAAAACTTATGAGGTTTTACAACCAACATCGTCAGCCGAGCAATCTGCGTCACTAGTATCTGAGATATGATCGACTGATCCAACCTGTTGAGATTATTGTGGGGTTGTTTCTGTATGGTTCAACACACTCACTGGTGCAATAGGTATTTTCAGAATCACCTGGCACAGCTTTTTCACGAAAAATTCTTCTCTGAACAAAACAGATCTAGACTGTTATCATTTGTGACATTAAATGATATTCTATGAGACCATGGCATGGCAGTATGTGTACTTTCCATTTCTTCCATTTGGCTTTGATGGTCGACAGTATCAAATATTTCTGAAGCTTGTCTGTGGCACACACTAGACATGTCTTCTTACTGAATATTGATATCACTCTGATTTGCTGCAGATACATTGCTTGTCATCATGGTGGTTACTTAGGAAATACGGAGTAGGCCTATTTTAAAAGTGGTATATCTTTGGGTTACCGGAAATTTGAACGTTTTCAAAAGATTGGGTTATGTGGTGTTAGGCAAGTTTTCCTATGTTTTACCTTGTTTTGTATTGTTAGAGAATAGGGTCTTATGCCCATTTAGTTTTAATCTTTGACAAACTAGGCTGCAGAAATATGACTTTGTTTGTTAGTATTTCGTCCAAGATATATCAGTCATAGCAAAGAAACAAAATATACAAACGACTGGGCAAAGCTATGGTTCTTGCCGATGATGATAAACGGGATGAGCCATCATTTTTTACCGCTAGTGCCACAAGGTACACAATAATGTAATAACGAAACAATAATGGAAAAGTTCCATGATAGATGACTTCCTTTTATATCCAGTGCTCGATTTCATTTTCAAATGCAATTTCGGAATTACAAAAATAAGAGCCGTTTCTGTGCAATGTCAGGTAGGTGTTTTGGGAAGAAGCAAAACTAAGACTTAATTCAAGCATCAGCCGAATTTTGAATCATTTTCCCAACATGTGATAAAAACTCCGTTAATTTAAATAAACTAATGGTCTGGTCTGAGTAAAACTTTTGTGAATGGTGGAGGCTGATATGTGCTTTTGGAGGGTGAAATAAAAAAAATTTGCGCCAAAATCATGATACACAAAACTGGTTCTTAGGCGATGAAAAAGTGCTTTAGATCCAATTCTTACTGGTTCCTGCGATATGGCCAATTAGTGATGATGGAAATTGTTTGGTTTTATGTTTGACATTGTGAGTTGTCATGATGTATGGAGAGATAGTCAGTTACACAGGAACACATTGCTTTGCATTGCAGTTTAGTTCATGCATCTTCATTTGACATTATGAGTTGTCATGATGCAGAGATAATCAGTTACATGGGAACATATTGCTTTGCATTTGCAGTTTCGTTCATGCATCTTTATTTGACATTATGAGTTGTCGTGATGTAGAGATAATCAGTTACATGAGTTCAAAGTGCACACACATTGCTTTGCACGGCAAGTTAGTTCATGCAGCATATGTGACAGTTCTACAGTCTGTGGATGAAGCAATGATGGCAGCAAGTCAAGCAGGAGAAGTCCAGTAACTTTGCTTGCTTTTTATTGGAAAAACATGATATTTGCACCATTATTTACAATTTGATTTTCAGTTACCACATGGTGAAATATCCGGGAATTCCCAAGTTTTGGGCTGTCGTTATCATAAACTCCTGTAAGTTTTGAAGGAACTTTGCTCAAGCAACATCAATGAATGGTATAGATCACAGATCTGAACACTGCCAGCAAATGGTAATTCTAGATGTAGTTTAGAGCTGAAGCGTTAGCCTGCAGGCAAATTTGAACAAATTAGAGCTATTTGCTATGCCTTCGGGAAAAATGAAATATCGACTCTTTGAACTTCCGGGAACAAGTGTGACACATTGTTCTTCTTCTTTGTTTTCTTCTTTTTCACTGGGAATGAATTCATACACTCTGCTATAAACATGAAACAATGTCATAGTAGTACCTGCTTCTCCCTCAAGCTGATAATTTCATGAATTAAAAAAAAAAAAAGAAAAAGAAAAAAGAAAACCCAAAAAAACATTGAACATGGTGGAAAGGTAGATAAGAGGGATCAAATTTTGCTGTTTGGCATAGCATATTGATCTATGCTGTCACAGCTTGGATTTCAACAGGCTGATTAGTCAGTCAGTATGAACTGTTAGCTTAGTTTTGCTGTCTTGATATCTGATTTCGCTGTAGCATATTAATGATGCGGTATAATAACAGTAACTGCATACCATACTAATTAAAGGTGGCCCCGGGGGAGGGGGGGGGGTTCTGACATATGGTTTTCATTAAAAATTCCGTTATGGGTTTTTATTTTCTCTTAAAAAGTCTGCCTTTTCTAAATTTTCATCAGGTGGTTTAAAATGAACTTTTGCCTCCTGGGAACAGTGAAATTCTCTCTTATTTCTGCTGCTTCAAAAACAGTTGTGGATTGTCAGCCATTGGTCCATATAGGTCCTCAAGAACCTGGGAGTGACCCTGTGGGAGCTTTGAACTTTTTAGATAGTTTGCCAAACAGTTCTTAACCAAATTTCAAGTTCCATTGAATTATGTAACTTTTTAGATAATTTGCCAAACAGTTCTTAACCAAATTTCAAGTTCCATTGAATTATGTAACTTTTTAGATAATTTGCCAAACAGCTCTTGCCAAATTTCAAGTTCCACTGAATTTTGACAGCGCAGATGGATTTCAAAGATGGCCATTTCAAAGTAGCCAAAATCCAAGAAAGTGATATTGCCATGGCAACTATTTGAAAAAGTCAGTTTTTTTTTTTCTTTTCAATGTTTTCCTCTAACTTGAACATGCCGAATTCCATGGAAAAGGTTAAAATAATGACTTATCTGTAACAATAAATTAATAAATAATCACATCTAGGACATGCCCCCCCTCGTTAAGTTAAGTATTTTGAAATGTGAGATGAAAGGCTCAGACAGTATCATTGACTGATTTTGTCAAGACTTATACGAATGTATCATACCCTTTGTTCAGATTCCGTGCCATGCACAGTATGTGCTGTGCAGTATAATATTTTATCCAGTAATATCTATGTATCATACATTAGCTAGAAATATCTGTTTTACCTGATTGTGTATATACTTTTGCTTGAAATTTATGAAGGGATTTCAACATTTATCCATTCATTCATTCATTCGGTTCCGTCTCTACAAAGAGGTTGGAGGTCATGACACGCCATTTTTCTCGGTCTAGTGCAATCTGGCAGCACTCATTCATTGTTCTCCCAGTCATCTCTTCAATATTCTTGAGCCAGCTTTTTCGTCTTCTGCCTTTTCCTCTTTCCCCTTCGACTTTTTCTTCTACGATTTCTTTCTGGATGTTTTCATGCCTTCTCGTATGGCCACGGTACGAGAGCTTTCGTCTTTTTATTGATTCTAGAAGAATTTTCTCATATGGATGTGAAATAAAAAAGCAGATGAATCCTCTTGCAACACTGAGGGGTTTGACATTGTGACAGTGGAATCAACATCAAAATTAAATTTTTTAATCATTTTTAATGAAAAACAGCACCAGCGGAAAAAATCTGCTAATAAATCACTGTGATTTTGATTGTCTACAGGCAGAATACTCTACAAAGTCTGATTTGGACAAGCCAAACTTCCCAGGCTCCAGATCAGAATTTGTTTCAAAGCTTGAATTTTTGGATCCCGACAAGATAGAAGGAATACCTGTCTACCGTGCCCTTAATCAGAATGGTCAGTTCATCGATGAATCTCAAGATCCAAAGGTAACACATGTCCAAGTTGGTTTTAATTGTTATGAGAAAATGAACTACAAAAATTTGTTCAAAGGAGGCTTAGACATATAATGTTTATTTGGAGACAACACTAAGTAGGCCTACTGTAAAGGCATTTGGGGAAACCCTTTCTGAAATTTAGTTACTTGTATAGCAGTGATTATGACTAGCATTAGGACTTACAGTAACAGGGTGGAAAAGGTAGATAAAGAAATGGAAGTATGTTCTTTCTAACTATAGAAGTGGAAAAGCTTATATAGAGAAACCTGTTTTTTTAAAAAAGTATGTTTATGTTTATATAATGCTACATTATAAGTTCTTGGAGAAGCCACCACCCAAGCTGATATAGCAATTTAATATATTTATATACTTATTCTGTTTCATCTTATTAAAGTGCAGCATAAATTGAAATTATCCACTTAAGCAGATTCATTTCATGACATTTATCTCTTTAATAACGGTACACAACATTCCAGTGATCTAAGTGACCTCTGACAACAAAATGATTTTTTTCCACTCTTTCCCATTGTTTGTTTATTTCTGTTTTATCCATCATTGAATTGTTTAATTTTGGGCATGTTCGTTTGAAAGATTTTGTATCAGAGCTTGATAATGTCTAACATTCAGACTGAAGTTTGTGATATGACCAGTTCTGACATGATGCATGACTTTAATACATCACATCAAATAACGTTAATAAAAGTTAAAAGAAAAATATTTTCTTCTTTGCAGTTTGATGAGAGTACTGTACTTAAAATGTACAAAGATATGACGTTGCTCAACACAATGGACCGGGTATTGTATGACTCACAGCGTCAAGGCAGAATCTCTTTCTATATGACTAATTATGGTGAGGAGGGAACACATATCGGCTCTGCAGCTGCACTAGACCCTCAAGATCTCATTTTTGGACAATATCGTGAAGCAGGTAACTTAGCTGTTCAGCTCAGTGATACTTTATCTCATTCTTGAGCTTAAATTTTCTCATGAAACATTCTTATTGTTTTTGTTCTTGAAGTTATAGTTTGAGGGAAACCAGCAGAAGCCTGGTCCTGTGCCATCCATTCCTGAATTAAAGTGTAAGCTACATTCCTGGTAACGCAAGTGTAAAGAGGCCTCTTAAACCTGTATGTGTTATCACAAACGTGGGTGAGGAAGAGTGTCAACATCAGCCATGTATATGAAAGCATGCCAAGAAAGGCCATGTGAGTGTGGGTCTATTTCAGACAGAGATAATTTATTCTTTGTATGTCACCAGCAACTTAGCAGACACTGATCTGCATGTAATTTATTCTTTGTATCTTACCAGCAACTTAACAGACACTGATCTGCATGTGATTGACTACTATGGCACCACAGTGGCCATCTGAATATTATCCTCATAATTGAATAAGCGGCCATTGGGAGTTTTTCCTGGTTTTTTTTTTTTTTTTCCCCTCTGTTCTTGTTGCCTAATTCACTGTATAAAAATGAACCCAACATTTTAAGGCTGGAAATACGTGAAGTTGTTCAAGAAGTGACATATTCGGAAGCCTGCATAGAGGGCAGTTTATTTGAACACATTCATCAGGGGATGAGTCTCCTTTGAGTCCGATAAAGAAAAGAGATAGAGAGATAAGGTTATAAAGAAGAAAGTGTTCACAGTGTTCACGAGTTTACTTTGAGATTACTTTATTAATTTGACCAAGACCTGGTAAAACTTGAAAGTGCTCAGGCTGGTAGTGTCGTATCTTGAAAGAGAACAAAAGAGTTGAATTTCTACAACCTTACAGTGAGATTATTTGTGCCAATTGAATATTGATGTGCTTTAGAAGTGCTTTAGAAGTGCTATAGAAGTGCTTTAGAAGTGCTATAGAAGTGCTATAGAAGTGCCTTAGAAGTGCTTTAGAAGTGCTATAGAAGTGCTTTAGAAGTGCTATAGAAGTGCTTTAGAAGTCTGCTGTGCATTCATTTTCTTACACTTCAACTTGTTCTTGGCTTTTAGTCGTTTCCGTCAAGTTGACTTATGTGTCCATTTGAAATGCTTTGCTGAAGAAACAAATGGGTGGGAATTCACTAGTCAGTATGTTAATATTAACTGACATTTCCCAAGTGAAGTCTTGTGTAACTGGGTGTTTATGTTTTATTGTTGTCTAGGAGTACTGATGTGGCGAGGCTTCCCCCTTCAACAGTTTATGCATCAATGTTATGGCAACTGTAAAGATCGTGGCAAAGGTCGACAAATGCCAGTGCACTACGGGTCCAAAGAGCACCACTTTGTCACCATATCTTCCACATTAGCAACACAGATGCCTCAAGGTAAGCTCAAGATAGAGTTCTATTGGGCCTTTCAACCCTGTTAAGTGGGGTTATCTTGGCTATTTTTTGTTAACATGTTAGACTGTGGCACAGGTTGTTAGCATCTCGTGAGTATCAGACCATCACCCATCCACGTATCTCTGAGGAACAACGTTGAAAGATGGCCAAAAAGATATTTTTCCTTTCTAAAGTTTTATCAGATTCGTTACCCGTCAGCTCTTACATATCAACCAAATTATGTATAAAAAGGACACAATGAATTTTAGATTATAAGAGCAATGTGAGATATGCACACTTGTACTACGCCAGTATGACATTATGAATTAATGAAAATGATGTGTAAACTGATTACATTTACAATGATGTGCACAGTTTACTGGATGCACATTGAACTACTGATGTGAAAAAGTATTCACATTTTCTGTGCTGAAGTTTAGAACTAGATCATTTGATAGCAAAGCACTTCTATTGTTGCACTGTGTTGTCCCTAGATTTCAATTGGCAAAGAAGAAGCAGCATATCGTCCCTGTAAGTCTCCAAACGCGTAAGTCCACAGAGACGAATTTCACAAGAGAGACAAAAAACTCAATAAATCGAAGTGAAATAATGAATCGCGCGTTTAGATTACATGACAAAAAGTGTAACTTTCAATGGTTCCAAGGGTGTGATATCTATAGAGAAGGTGGGGAGAAAGCCATTCTAGTTTAATAAAGCCAAAAACGTCATGACCCAATTTTCCGGACTTACGCGTTTAGCGACTTACAAGGACGATATCTGGAGTTTTCTTTAAATTAGTTGCTTCATATTAGCTGGAGATCTGTAGAAGCTAAAACATCTTTTGAATGTTGATGTTACAATGATTATCAGGTAGTGTGCATGATCTGAAATGGTTGAATTCTCTCATTCTTAGTGATAGATCAAGGCCGTGTAGCATGAGATGAAATATGTCATTTGGTGATGTAACTTGATAGATGGAACTCATTTTCTTGCTGTTGTTGTTTCCCCTTTAGAAAGAAAGCCTTTGATTCCACAGGAAGTGAAAATTGGGCTCATGTTTTCATAAACTCCATTCTAGACCAGTGTTATTTTCAACTATTTTTTGATCAGCTTCTGGTTCAGCATATGCCTTTAAGAGAAAACAGAACGGCCTGTGTGTTGTGTGTTACTTCGGAGAGGGAGCTGCCTCAGAGGGAGATGCTCATGCTGCATTTAACTTTGCTGCTGTACTCAATTGTCCCATCATTTTCTTCTGGTGAGGCCCAGTTTTGACATATGTTGTCATTAATTACCTTTGACTAAATTATCATTTTTGTGTCTGTATATGTGTCTGTTTTTGCAATGCTGTAAATAATCGTACCAGTAAAATATTGGTAACATAGGATACATTTGCCATTTCCATATTTGCAGATATCTTAGATTGGAAAGTGATAGCGCTCTTGTTAAAAACCTGATATTAACGAAAATACAACATTATTTTATTTAGTTTAATTCCTTGACTTATTCACTGAACTTCTGGCTACTGTTTATTAATTATATTTCTTTGCTTAAAGGTTGTTTTAATCAAGTTTAAAGAGTTTAAAAAAAATGTTTGATCTGCTCAGTTGTGTTGATTTTCCACAGTCGCAACAATGGCTATGCTATATCAACTCCCACCAAAGATCAGTACCGAGGGGATGGCATTGGTAAGCACAGACCACAAGTTTCCTCTAGTGTCCCATTGAATCATCTGTTTCAGGTCTGAAAAAAATTTCACTTGTGCATTTCATATAATTCACATCTCATGTGGGCTTAAACGGTGTTCACCTGGGATAAACAATGAAAATAAATTAATAATCTTAATAGTCTTCAATTTTATAGTACAAATTTCCTCTGTCTTTGAATTTTTGTGTATTCAGCATCAGAATATATATAAATATATGTATATATATAAAAAAAAAAAAAAAAAAACACACACACACACACACACACACAAACACACACACACACACACACACACACACACACACACACACAAACACACA
>JBCEWB010952973.1:0-15349 GCA_039654565.1 Peronia peronii
CCCCCCCCCCCCCCCCCCCCCCCCCCCCCCCCTAAATTTCATTTTGTCAATCCATGTAATGAGTTAGTGAGTGAGTGAGTGAGTGAGTGAGTGAATGAGTGAATAGGTGAATGAGTGAATGAGCGTTTGAGTTGGTGAATGAGCGAAGGAATGAGTGAGTGAGTGTGTGAGTGAGTAAGTGAGTGAGTGATGAGTGAGTGAGTGAGTGAATAAGTAAGTGAGTGAATGAATGAATGAGGAGTGAGTGAATGAATGAGTGAGTGAGTGAATGGGTGAGTGTGTGAGTGAATGAATGCGTGAGTGAGTAAATGAGCGAGTGAGTGGGTGAATGAGCGAGTGAATGGCGAGCAAGCGAGTTAATGAGCAGGTCAGCGAGTGAGCAAGAAAGTGAGTAAATTCGTACATGAACGAGTGAGCAAATGAGCAAAAGTGAGTTAACGAATGAAGGAGTGGACGAGTGAGTAT
Organism: Peronia peronii; assembly: GCA_039654565.1. Classification (NCBI taxonomy): domain Eukaryota; kingdom Metazoa; phylum Mollusca; class Gastropoda; order Systellommatophora; family Onchidiidae; genus Peronia; species Peronia peronii. Next base: position 466 of record JBCEWB010952973.1, read on the forward strand.
GTGAATCCAGTCAGCCAGTCAGTTAGTGGGTGCTGACAGTAGACATAGGCGATCCCTAAAGTTTTAATTGTCCCACGCCCTTCTCGTTTCAAATCATTTTTGTGACTTCCTTTAACGTAGATCCTTCTCTCCCTCTCCAGTCTCCCATTTTCTCTCTCTACTACTTATCCCATCATGTTCCCCTCCTCCTTAACCATCAGATGTCTTTCTTTTTCTTGATTATTTTCTGCCTGACCCTTACTCGGTTAAGAGGCCGATCTTTCATTTGCTCGTTCATTATATTCTCTATTTGAATGACGTTCTCGATAGTATACACTACAGTGAAAAGGAAAATTATTATATTACCACTCAGGTCAATCTGTCATCTCTTTATCACATGAACAGATAAATGTTGTAATGAGAACACCAGTACCATTGGATCTCCTCTGATATATGTAAGATTGGGAAAATTGTTCCGCTCTGCCAGTAGAGGACGTTATTGGCATACTCTTTGTCTAACGATTTGCTGTTTGTCTGTTAAGAAACTGAATAGCAGATGATATGATGTCTGTCTGACGACCTCATTGTATACGCAACTTACAGATTGACTCATTCATCTTCTATCTGCTCGGCTGACTGACTGAACATTCCTGGTCGCCTGGCTGATTGACTATGACTGATTGATTGACTGACTGACTGACATTTATTCACTCATCCAGTCATTCACTCAATCACTTGCTCTCTCACTCACTGACTTATTCACTCACTCACTCAGTCACTCACTCACTCACTCACTCATTCACCCACTCACTCACTCATTCACCCACTCACTCAATCCATCCCTTCCATAAGCAAAACTGGCTAAACACAACAGTAATGATCTAGCCCAAAGGGCCGATTGTCCAATGCAAGTATCATTGACACATACATCGTTCCTCCACTACATATCAAACACACAGCTATAAACCGAATGGAACACACAACATAAAAACACAGAAATCCGACAAATTGTATTAGCTGCATTGACAATGACGAGTCAGGCATCCTGCATTAATAAAAGATAAGTATTGATTCATTCGGACCGGGGGGCATACTTGGCACTGCGCGCGCTCTCTTGCTACGAACTCAATTTAATGCATTGTACACAGGTAGATAAATAGCCTGTTGACAAGTTTGATCTTATTTATAGCATTACTTTAATATTTTGAAGTCAATAATATCTTTCTCTGGTCCACAAAATAAGCAATGGATTCGTTCTGAATCTCCATCTGGATATCACGTGACAGGAGAAATGGCAATGTAAACAACGGTTGAAAATATCGGGTCATTTCATTTAAAATGCATGGAATGTTATTCTATATTTCTTCTTTCTTGCATATTACTGTTGTTGCGAAGTTCATATTTTGGGAAACTTGAGTAGTCATTTGGAACTTATTCAGTCCGTCACTCTGGCTTTAGGGATTTAAAAAGAAAGTGTCTGGTTATAAATGAAATTTCCTTTGCATTTTGATCGTCACATGTTTGACTGCTGCATATTTGGGTGCTGGGCTGGAATTTCAGCACAGATAATGACAAATGATGCTGAACTGTGTTCTCTACAAAGCCTTTCCATTGTCAAGTACGATTCTATCCAACGTCGTTTGTCTGAAGCAGCGGTGTCGTTTTGGTGGACACACCTCTAGCAGATTCCCGTTCACTGTAATGGTGAAAACCGATGCTCTATTTTAACTCAAGATTTTCCGAGAGAGTGACGATTTTCGGTCGTGTCGTGTCTTTTCCGTCTTGGTGGCCCGGTGTATGCGAGATGTATACTTTTATCAGTGTGCATGTGTGTTCTGAGACCATAGTGCAAATGATTGTGTGTGTCTGCGTGTTCCGTGTTTGTGAATCCAAAAGTATATGTTTGCACAATATGCGCAATTTCCTTTCCAACTCAAATAAACGTCAGAATTCGTAGAGATAATTATATGCTCGTTGCCCTATACCGTAAGTAATGTAGATTCGCGGTCTTTGTAGAGTCAAACTTGAATTTGCCTTTCGATTAACGTGTCCGATGGCTCGAATCACGCTGGGGAAACGGAGGCTGCGGGGCGAGAATGGAATAAGAAGACAATGAAACAACTTTTTCGGTGGCTTAAACTGGTCCTAACTTTCTGGGTAGAATAGCCCAATGTTTAGTCCACTCAGATGGAAGGGAAAAACTGGATATCCCCCCTTGTTCGTTACCACATCGGATAATTTTTTGCTACCTCGATGATCGTTTTAAGAGACTCTAAATGCTGTGTTCATGTATAAAACATTTCGAAAACTCTCCAGTTTCCATCCATATTTTTTTCTCTTTCCACATACAAACACGCTATCAACTGTGGGAAAAATCTAGCTATAAGATTTTACAAGTTTCTCAAAGACTACCACACCAGAAGCGTCTCCGCCAGCAATGAAGATCGAATGTCCCTCTGTGATTAAGTGTTGTGTCCTCGGTCTTTCATGGCACAGACTTCGGCTTTTTCCACGATCCGTGACAAATCCAACTTTTTACTTTTTTTTTCTTTCTCTGGTTATATCGCAAGTGGTTGGTCCTTCCCATGACATCATTATTCGAGGAAGTGGTTTTGTGCAACGTCTGACCTTTTCATCACCTTTTCAAGTGAATCACTCTGTCATAGGAAAATAGTTTTTGCCATGAACTCTAAGGAGGCCTGTTACTCAAGCTTTACATCTATTTAAAAAGCATTTCACATGCATTTTGAGGAAAACACCTTAGTTTGTGCAGAACATGGCTTAACAGAAGTGGCATTTTTCCAAACCGAACTGGGTTTTTACTTTTCTCCCTTATGTGGGATTTGAGCAATTCAAAATTGGTAGAAATGTGTTTTAAATTAATTTGAGTCATTTATATCGAGAGCATTAAAATTTTTTGTTTTTGTTGTTGTATAGTGCTCTTGGACGTTGACGTAGAACGCCTGTGAGCACGTAAGTCATAATTCTTGGTAATCATGCAGAATGTACTGGATACCAGTTTGGTGCAATGTAGTCGTAATCGTGCTGTCAAGCTGTTTAATTAATCCCCAGTACCAATACTGAATAACTCAGTGCGATTCAATTTAATGGAAATGCTTAGTGCCAGGGCATGTTCTTTCTTCGTATGGTTGTAGACCTAAGATCCCCCTCTATGGCAGAGTCCCCATTTCTTAAGCGTTGGGACCAAATACATTTTCCACTGGTTAACGCCTCTCTCTCTCTCTATACGCCCCCCCCCTTCCCCTCCTCCCCCCTCTTCCCGTGCGAACTGCCTGTTTCCTGTCTCCTTTCGCATTCAAACGTGAGAACTCAAATTAACATATTTTCTAGCTCACTGATTGAAAATACTACGGTTTCTTTTTATCTGATCATGGACCGTTTGCATATTTGTCTCAGAGAAAACTCCTCCTGAGTCTCTGGAATCTCTAAAAGGAGACCATAATATCCTGTTTCATTTTTCTTTTCTCTCCTGCCGGCCCTCCTCCTCCTTTTTCTTTTCAACCCCTCCTTCATCCATCCGTTCCCAAACCTAGAAATTCACTTACTGAGGCTTCCAGTATTTTCCGTCCCGTTTTTGCTTTTGTTTTTCTGTTCTCAGACATTTTCCTGGCTAATATTTTTTTTCTCCTATTCGTTTTTGGTCACAAATGTTTGTCTACGCTGAAACTCAAAATAATACAATGGACAAATGTTACATTTTAAACACTTTTGTTGGTAGCATGAAAAAGTAGAATTATAAGATAAACGTCTTTTGCGCTTAGAATAGTTTTTGTACCGTTATACCAGATTTCTAAGCATATTCAGAATCAGTAAATTTTATTTACCTCTGTCGAGACAAAATTAACCCCTTGGGGTAAATTCTTGCAGGCAGGCAACTTTTGTTTAGCCAGCATTTTTCTTTCTTTCTTTCTTCATTCTTGTCTTCTTTCGTTCTTTATTTTTCTCTTTATTTTTTCTTTTCTTTTCGCTTTTCCTCCTTTCTCTTTCCTTTCTTTACCTGATTTTTCTTTTATTGTTCTTCCTCTCTTTCTTTGTCTCTCTCTCTCTCTTGCTTTCTCTTTTATTTTCTTTCTTTCTTTTTCTTTAATCATCTCTCATTTATTCGTGCACCTGAGAGCAGCACATGGGAACTTTATTTCCATAGACTGTTAAAGATTTTATATAGGTCTCCTGCAATTTACTGGCTTCATTAGCCTCTGTCTGTGTTCCTATTGCTGTATTTTCGAGACAATGTTCTTTTCCTCCGTGTTTTTCTTTATTTGGCCTAGAATTGTACAGAACAGGGAGACAGAAATTCTATACATTTTTTAAACTGTTGTGACGTGTCCAGTTTTTCTGCAGCTCATCATTGATTTTGTCTGATGGCCTGGGGAAAGGGGGATGGAGGTGGGGTGGGGTGAGGGAGGAGGGGAGGGCTAGCCGACAGCTCGTTCTAGGCCTATTCAGGCGAAAACAACCCATGTAAGCTGAAATATTGCGTGCTAGAGAAAATCTAGGTATTGTAGAAGGTAAAATTGTAGAAAATACCAATCCCCTATTTCGTGATTTGACCATTTCTCTTCTCTTTTCATTCTAATGTTGTTACAAGATAGGAACAAGCTTCCTCTCTTAACAATCCTTACACACCAGATGACTGTATAGTTACTATTTGTGACTGTTTTTCTTGAAGAAAAGTATTAGCCTTAACCCCTAAGAAGTCAATAGAAAATGTCCCAGTGTCAGGGTTTCTATGATAATATAATTACCAGTCATAACTCAGGAGGAATGACAGTTTATGGCCAAACGTAATATTATTGGATATTATTTGGGTACCAGATTACTGCACCATTTGTTACTTTAATGAGATTCCAAACAAGATGAGATATGATAAAATAAGATGAGATAAGATAATATTAACTTTCTTTGTCCTCAGAATTAAATTCCATTTGCACTTGATGAGACACAATATACGTAAGATACATTCATACTTAGCCTAATGTGGATATAATTAGAAATAGTATCACAAAAAGGCAGACACAAGAAACATTGCCTCAAATTAATAAACGTGCGGTAGATGGCAGAAATAACTTTCTGTAAAATTCACGATTAGTTTTTACAAGCAACAAACAATACAAAATATGATGAGAAAATCTTTGATAATTCTCAGGTTAAATTCATGTGAATCCAGTCCTTGTGGACAGAGATGGTATAGTATCTAAAAATGGAATTAGGTAGACAAAATTCCTAAGGGTATAAAAATATGAATATACCGCGTGACCTACGGCAACCCACATGTTTAAGCATATCTTTTTTATCCTCCAATTTATACATAATATACTTTGATATACCACTTAACTGGTGAACGGATCTATTCGTGCTATTCGCAATATAGCCGTAATCGCACTGATGCGCTTTTAACTACCAACACAACAGCAACGACGACGATGAGGAATAGGCGTCGTAAGGAAGCCTATGCCAAAGAAAATAGAAGATACATCTTCATAGACCTTGGACATCGTAGACCGAGGGCCTTTCTGCAGTGTATCACCTTGCATGACCAGGCGATGACGTGGGGGCGTTTCTCCAATGAGCATCCGTGAGAAAACATAAAAATTTCGTAAACGAAGTAGCCAAGATCACATCATCACTACTGACAATTGTGTTAACTGTAGGAACCATCGTCATTGCATAAGCTGGGCTAAACACGATCACATGTTCATTTCTTTCGGACTGTTTTATGCATCACTTTTTTATCTCAGAATTATGTATATGTGTGATCCATGACTCTAGACCAATTCAATTTATTTGGCATGTCAACCTCTTTAAGGGGGGCTTTCTCTCCTGTATGACCCTAGATACTTTTCTATTATGGACGTCCGGTGTGGAAAATACGATGAACAAGTGTGTCGTGCTGCAAAACCCCATCAGAACCGAAAAACTGGCGTGGTTTGGACTAGATTTTTTTTTCCTAAGCATCAAGGCAGTCACGAAAGGGTGACAGATAAAGATCAGACATAATGTTAGATCAGATTTCGAGAGATATTTGAACCATTTGACAAACCGGAAGTAACGTTTGATAAGGTAATGTAAATGCTCTTCTCTAGCTAACTAACTCTCTCACTGCCAGGACCTCTTTGTTGTCAATTCTTTTGCTTTTTGTCTGATAAATCAACAACTTATTTCCGTTCTAGAATGCCAGATATGTTTTGCCAGATATGACTACGGTGTTTTCTCATTATGAAAACTTTGAAGTAGCCATTGAAATAAGAACTGCTGTCTTGACACTCTGCATTCATTATTTTGACAGTGAAAGATTAAGAAAGGTCCATCGAGCAATTATCAATAGTAAGACGAAATATGCGCACTCTTCATGACCTAAGATATCTCCTTCGAGCCCTCTTGTGCTAAGAGATGCCGGACCTTTGAGAGCTACTTCATGTCCTGTGGATCTCCATCCTTAGCGAGGTATCGATCACAAACTCTCGCTGTATGGAGAAATCGTAAGCAGAGCAAATATATTTATGTTACCAGACACATGAGGTAAAGGCATTTTCTGTAAGTGGCTGTTATTGAATGCTGTCTCCCTTGGCAAATGATGTAATTTCGGTGCAAGCTGTCCTGAATCGCTGAGCCTATTTTATTATTATTATTATTATCATTATTATTATTTATTTCATAAACTTTTCCCAGTTGTACACCGTTCACTTGAAGGTTACAGTCACAACAATCATTATCATCATCACAACTGCTACTGTCATCATCAAACTCCTCAAGCGATATCGTTACTGTAATCATCGGCGCAATCATCACTATCACGGTCATTATCATAACACTAATATCACCACTGGCTCCACCACCGTCATCAACATCACCACCACTAATATCAGAACCATCATCACCACCATCATCATCATCACGACTGCCACTAAATCCATGGCCACCATCCCTACATCACCAGTACCACCACTACTATTTTTTCTTTACAAATGCTTGTGAAATTTAAGACGGGTGTCTACTGGCATCTAACTTAATACACCAAAAAGAAATGACATCTGTAGAATTCGATCTGTTAAAAGTTGAATTAAGTGATAGTACTGGCCAAAATTTTTAAAACCGTCAACATTACCATCACTGTCTTCACCACCGCTACAATCATCCTCACTACTACTATTAACATTACCAGTACCTGTCTCACTTATACCACTATCACAACATCAATACCACCACCACGATCATGATCACCACTACCACTACCATCTCAGAATCCATCATCACCACCCCTCCTGCCATCACTACCATCATCAACGCCACTGCCATCACCATCACTGTCATCATCACCATTGCCAATACCATCACCACTTCTTCCATCATCACCATTGCCAATACCATTTCAATCTTCATAGCGCGGACTATGTCCTCTCACCAGTACTTCCACTTATACTAATTACCAGCACTGCCTACTATCACACCCTTCTATCACCCCCAGTACTAACACTTTTCCTTGAAAAAAAAAAGACTGTTTTGAGAAAATCCTTTTAATAGCAACTGGATGCACGAGCACCATAGTCATAATCATCCTAAAAGTATCCCACTAGGATTAGTGTTATTATTAGAATTAGGCTAAGGCGGTAGGCACAAGCGCCTATGTATGGGTGATCTTACAGTAGATGAGAAGCTAAAAGAAGTAGGCAGAAAAAAAAGATGGACCAGTAACACCCAGGAATGGACAAAGAAAACGTTTGTGAAGACCTGACTCTAGCATACAACAGAGACGAATGGAGCAGACTAGTGCACACAACTCGGCGCCTCTCTGATCCCAGACGGAGCAAAGGACTAAGACGAAGAGGCAGTTTAGCTTTTGCCAGCTGTGTTTTTAATACAAAATAAAAAGAGAATGCCTTTTTTGTCTTTTAACTTTAGAAGTGTCAGGAGCAGACCTGCTAAAAGAGTAACTTGCTTTACTTCGACATAATATGAATTATTTTGTAAATAATGTATAGTACAGTAATAAATAATGCATCTTACATTTTCACTGCCTTTACTTCTTTCTTGAACACTAAAGAGAACCCACTGCCTTAGACTACTTAGAGGGAGATCTTTTTTAAACATATATCAGACCAACTCTGCTCTGCGACTCAAAGTGTATGGTAAATGTGCGCACCTCGATGTTGATATTTTGGATGATCAAACTGAATGTTACTCAAGGACAACGTGCTTGTTGTTTTGAAAGCGTCAATCTATCGAACGTACAATTCGGATCAAACATATCTCGAGTTTACTATTCAGTTATTACCGCCTTTTTGTGATAACGTCAAACATAGTACTTTTTGTCAGCCTTGTGTAACCAGTAACGCAGATCTTTATGCAACAATGTTAAGTGCCAAATTTCATATGGATACATTCCGTAGTTTTCGAGTCCATAAACCTTTTATAGGTTTTGTTGCAGATGTATAGTACAGATGAATAAATAATGTTATAGAAACATGGGCACCCAAAGCAGGGTTTTCCGACACTTTTAGAGATAAAGAATGACCTCATGGAAAAGGTGGTCTTTTCATACCGTGGAAAGTTAGTTATATTTGAATCTGTCATTATTATGTCATCCGTCGGCATCGCGAAACGAGGTGCTGCCTGTTGTAGTCAGTGACACTGATAGGATTATTCCCCTCTATTTGTCCTGATCTTCACCAGAGCTGCTGACTTCATAAAATCTCGTTTTGCTAGAACAAGTGATGTTGCCAGTGACAGAAGCCGATGGTCTGTCTCTTTTTCTTTTTGACTCAGTCTTGCCTTGAAAAAAAAAACTAACAACAACAACAACAGCAGCAGCAGCAGCAACAACAACAACAGCTATAATAACAGCAACAGCAACAACACCAACACAACAACAGCAACAACAACAACAACAGCAACAACAACAACAACAGCAACAACAGCAGCAGCAACAATAGTAACAACAACAGCAACAATAACAACATCAACAACCACAACAACAATAGCAACAACAACGGCAACATTAACAACAACAACAACAAGAAATCAAAAAGAAAAGATAATATTTGAATAGGTGAAAAATTAGTTTAATTGCGAGGAAGAAGACATCAGCATTTGTCGAAGCGGACTACATAAAATATGCTACCTCGGTTTTATGCTCATTCATACACAAACTTTCCTTCTCCTTCCATCTCCGGCTCACGGACTGTAAACTGCAGGGCCAATCTACACTATGTCATAAACGTGACAATCATCGTAAATTCACTAATAAATGTGTACTCTTTTCCCTTTTCCCTAATCAACATTCTCATGATCTGTTGAGCCATCCATTCATTCATCCGTTCACCCATCCATCCATCCATCCATCCATCCATCCACCACCCATCAATCTATTCATCCATGCATCCATCCATCATCCATCCATCCCTTCTTTCCTCCCATCTCCTCTAAATCAATTTACCTCCACCTTTTCTCTTCCATCCCCTGCTCTCCTCGTTCAATGTAGATTCCTTCTCCCCCTCCCCGCTCCTCAACTCCACTATAAGCTTTCCCCCTTCCTTCCTGGCCTCTCTAGTTCAATGTACATGTATTCCTCCTCCCTCCCCCACCACTCACTCCGGTTCTCTAGTTCAATGGGGTGAGTACCTCTCCCTTCCCCAACTCCACCGAAACGTCCCTTCCCCACACACATGTCGGCCGGTCTCACTGGGAAGGTGGGCAGAATGAGACCATTGTCCTGATGGCAGGAATCGATATCCGGGGTACACACGTTCACTCACAGTCACACACAGGCATTTGAGCGAACTCTCACCATCCACAGTCCCCAGGTTTCATTTACTCCCCACCACCTTCCGATCACGTTGGACAATAAAAAAGCCAAAATTAATCTTACTGGCTGTGAATGAGTGAGTGAATGCTTACCTTCTTAAACAAGATTTTCACAACAGTTCTCACGTCATCCAGCCATTTTAATGAATCAAGTGTGAGTTAATCGAGATCTAAAGAAAAGGAGGTTGCCTCACTGGCTTTCTCCTTTGTTTTGCAGTTTCCTATAATCGTGTGAAATAAAATTGCTCTGTGTACTTTTTTGTGACAGATATTTGATGATTAACCGAAATTTTCTCGCGCTCTTGAGAAAGAAAGTAATATTTCGCATTGTAGATAAGTTATCAGAGGCAGGTTTGGTACTCTTCGATGGCTTTCGTCAAGAAAATGCTCTACAACTGAAGATATTTCAATTTTAGCTATTATTATCATTTTGGACCGAAGCGTTAATTCGCCATCGTAAAACGAATTAATTTGCCTGATCTTAGTTGTCATCGGGGTCACAAGAAATAAGACAAGTTTTTCCAGGGTAGCAGTCTTTTCTTGTGCGGCAAAAAGACACTTCCTCAGGGGTTTGATGTTCGATATTTTCACGGTATTTTAGATAGCCTTCAGTGACTATCAGGCATAAAACCATACTTATAAACCAGTAGTACATTTATATATGTATGCTCATTAGGATTACAACTCTGGTTGATGTTGTTTGTGATAAGGAAAGAGAAAAACCTTGTTCCTCAAAAGACGATGAGTAATTGTTGTCTCTTTAGAATAAATCTTAAAGCACATATGCTTTGTTTACATCATGAAAATAAGAAATAAGAGAATTATTTATGTCAAATTTCAAGAGCAAATCTCTCCAGGAGAGGTTGTTGAGTATTTGAAGCTGTTAAAGAATTTGTTGTAAATTTGTGCCACGGATTATTGTCTGATCAGAATCAAAGGATGGAATAAACTAACCTCATATTTCCCTCTTCCCGGAACAAACGTTGTACAGCTCTTCTTGCGCTGTCGTCTTATATGAAACCTAATCTTCTCTATTATTTTGCCGCAACGATTATCAGTCTTCTCTTATGACAGCTGATGAAACACGAGAACACCTCCTTTTGGAAAAGTATAATGCTGACACAGCACGAGGCTGAAAATGGCATCAAAATGTCCACTTAACGCGAAATTCTTCAGCATGAAGAATAGTTTACAATAAAAGTTTTCCATTTTTTGGGTAGAATCTTCTGAAATTTCCTTAACCTAGGATTTTCTTATGTTTTATAGACTTTCTCTGCAGAAACATTACCTGTGCTTGAAGAGGCCATTCGAAGTAATGTGCTTCAAGACAACTGGTAACTCAGTGCATGCTATTTTGATTCACATGTATTTTTATTTTTGTCCTGCCAATGCGAATTTTTTTATATTATTATTATTGTTGTTATTATGGGACCATATACTCACATGATTCCAAAGAGTCTAAGATAGCAGGTCCTGTTTACGATTTTGGGTAAAAGCCGTGGCCTTAAAGCATCTGAGACCCTACGGTATTTCACTCAAGGCCAGCGTCTTTCAAATGTGGCGTTTGACAAATGGAACATAATCACTGGGAACAAGGGGAGATGTTTTAACAAGCCCCATTTCTTCTCTTTGCCAGACACAAGAGGTGTTGAACAAGTAATGTAAAGGAGAAAAAAAACCCACTTTACCTCTTGTCATTCGAAAGACTGATCGCACAAAGAAAAATAAGATAAAATCATTACAATAAGAAGAACGCATTTTTCGTACACATGAATTTTTGTCGGAATTTTTCATGATGTTTCAGGCAAAGAGCGTAAAAATGATTTTTTTTTCATTCTCTGTACTGCTTGCTCAACATTTCTTTTGTCTGACAAAAAGGGAAGTAATAGGGCTGGTCAAAACGATCTCCCATTGACTGAAGTCTGACTCACTGAGCTACCCAGATCTCAGTGAGAATAACATTGTAGCCAGGAAAAAGGAAAGTGCTACAGATCACTTTAAAAAAAAAGATCGCATTTAGCGTACGGTAAAGAGGCATCTAGTTTCCTTCTTACCAAGAGAATGACTTTTGGCCGTTTTCACACCAGTAACTAAGAATGCAATTTTACCATTCTTTCAACCACCACTTTTACCCCCATCATCATCACCACCACTACTGTCCCCACCATCATACCAACCACCATCATCATCACTGTCATCACCACCACAACCATACCAACGACTATCTTTTCACGAAAATGTCTTAAAATGAAGACGACTGTCCACCGGCAACTAATTAAATACACCCAAAAAGTGGAAAAACAATATGAAGAATTTTGAATTAAGTTAATAAAATGAACTAATATCGCTAGCCAAATTTTCGAGCCCGCTTGGCTCTTCGTCGGGGCAATATCACCAGCATCCCCATCATCACCATCATCACCATCATCATCATCATCATCACAACCACTGCCATCACTACCATCACCATCACTACCCAACAGGCCCGAGCTTGTTCACATTGAAAAACTGTTGACTGCCTTCGTTGTCGATACTGGTGACACATTCATTTCACGCGCCATTGGTTCTCCTCGCTCTCGCGTTAGCACTCAGTTCTTTCACTCAGCCAAAACTGCACGGCCATTTAACTATAAATTAATATCGGTTATGAATGCCCCTGGACATAGGCCGAGGCTAAAAGAGTTTGATGGATGGGATATTTTTCTATATCATAATTTTAAAGGCTACTTAAAAGTGACGTTAACATTAAACTGGTCAATAGAAACTGCGGTGGTTTCAGGGTTTGCATGATAAAATTAACATTCGTGTTTAAGGAATGACATTTCATGCTATAAGGTGCTATAATTTTGAGTACCGTGTACTTGCCTGTATGGTGTTTGAAAAAGACTTCCAGTGGAAAGTATGATGAGCCAATCCTTGGTCAGATCGGCCGTTTGACACACCAAGAATTAATTGATTTCTGTGCATATTTTTAATCGGTAACAACGCCACTAGCACATATATTCGTTTAATGACATATACATGTGGTCCCAGTACACTGGAATTGCATATCGATCTGTAGGACTACATACTGAGAAGGTTTAATGACTTCTCTTTCATGTGTGTGACAAGAAGGCTCCAGCAAGATGATGTAAATTAGAAATTCGATTATTTGCATACATATAGTTTGATCGCATGCAGAGTTACTCAATTTGTTTTACGCATATCTTTGATCAAGTGCAAATAATTGATCTTTATAAGTATGCAAAGAACTATCCATATAGCACTACTATTTGGTTTTATGTGTCAGTCAAGGGGACCTGAACACAAAACAGCTGTAGAGCTCGTCTTTCGAGTGAGTGCATTATGGATAATGATAGTTTTAACATACAATGGTATTGATAACATTAATTAAGCTTTAATTTCTGTGTTTTTGATCATTCAATTTAATTTGTGGGCATAACAACTTTAAGTTCATTTGGGAAAACAGCCAGGGCATTCTCTAGTTATTTTGAGTGAGAAGAGGCCGAATGACGTGAACATTTGAAAATTTGACTACAATCAAAAATCATTAGGGAAAAAAATAAGATCAGTAAGATCATTATGTCTTGAGAATCAGATAGCCCCCTGCCCCGCTATTCCACCCAGTTCTACTTTAAGTGAAGCCCAATTGGTTCCTTATTATTATTATTATCATTATTATTATATATATTTTTGATGTATTTATTTATTTCACGCTATTCCACTTTCCCCCACTTTCTCTCTATCTTCTGTTCTGTCTTTCCCCTTTCTCTTCTTTCCACTTAGAATTGCCCTATTTCTTTCTTTCATTGCGGCGAGGAAAGACATTGGATAAAATGTAAGTTTTGCCTTACGCTCATTTTCTTGACTTTATTAATTTACTCATTCCGTACGTGAACGGGCTTTCTCCTTTCTCCCAGTTTTTTTTCCTGACTGCCGGCAAATATGCATTCTCCATTTTCCAAACCGGTGGTCGGTGGTTCATTCTACCTAGGCCTACATTATTTTATCATGGTCACGTCTCTTGCATAGGTAACATATTCTTCGAACAGCGAACAGGATTTTATATATATATAATGTCACCATTGTAAATCTCAAAGAAATTACTTGGACAGGGTAAAATGATCGGGTGAAAATTGCTTAGAAGAACTGAGTCAAGAGTGCATCATTTTTATGATAGTTTCTGCTGTGAAGCTGCAATGGACATTACACTCATCACCACATCGTATTCAGCTGTGCATATATTCCTTTCCAGACAAAAAAGGCTAAGTAGGTAGTTTGCCATCTACACAGCCCAATCTGAGACTGTTTTACCGTTTTATTCCATGAAAAAAAATCCTCCTCCTCATGCAATGAACCATTCTGACCATCTGCCAAATAAATTTCTTTTTGCCAGATATAGGAGATATAATGTTGGATTCTCCCGTCGTCTCCGATGGATGAGAAGACAGGCAAGTCATGATATGCCGATTTGGGTTGTCATGTGCAAGTGAAGGTCAATTGCTGAGGCACAAAGCCGTCCGCAGATGCTATACGAAATGGAAACCTACAGGGATGAGCCATGTTTTCTTTGATTCCTTTTTTTCTGGATGGCTGCTGCTCTGTTGCGCTCGAATGGTATTCAGATTGTCCTTGCACCTCTGGCGAAATCTTCTTTAATCACAGTGGCCTTCCTTCAGTTGACCGTAGAGCAGCATCTTCGGCATTCTGCTGTCCTCCAGGACAACTTATCCTATCCATTGAAGCTGACTTTTGATGACATAGACTCAGCACTGGTTATGCCAAACTTTTTTAAAGACCTCTAGGTTGGACATCCTATCTTGCCATCGGATGTTGCAGATTTCACGCAAGTGACGTTGGTGGAGTTGTTCAAACTGCTGGACGTATCGGCAGTATATAGTCCACGTCTCGTTTGTTTGTTTTTCTTAAGCCTTTCAATCCAAAGAAAGTAGGATTATCTCGGCTTTTTTTAGAACTTGCCAATTTTTGCTGAGAAATTCTGTGGATAAAAATTTGGAATTTGGAAATTTTGCCCGGACAGCGGCACGCAGCCTACTCTTTCATCGATTTTGAACTGCCAAGG
>JBCEWB010953084.1:0-15349 GCA_039654565.1 Peronia peronii
ATGGGCCCAGCACACAATTGCGATCAACTGAACATCGCTCACAACACACTCGCGTATACCCCGCATGCACTATCATTATTCGTTACAGGGTGTATCGATTATCTGTCGAAAACTCTCTAATCTTTTTTTTTGGGGGGGGGGGGGGGATTGCTGTGTGGGTAGTCCTTGAAATCTAAGAAAGTGGGATTATCTCGACTTAAAGTGCCTGTCCTGTCTTTTTGTGAGAATTTTGGTGTATAAAATTTAGAAATTAAAAATGTTGCCCTGACAGCGGCGTTTCCGCCTACTCTTCATCCGATTTTGAATTGCCAAGGATTCTTTAACGTGCGTGACTTACATATCTGACCTCCGAAATATACCCGCCCCGAGAAGACTAGACGTCAGACTTCCGTATCCATGAAGCCAGGGGACCATTGAGTCATTGTCAAAAAATGTAGGTTCTGATATTCAAATTCTTTCCATCCGAGATTCGAACCTGTGACGTCTACGACGTGAGTTTTTCGCCGAGTAGCTGATGCCTAACCACACGGCCATGGCGACCCCGTCCCTTGTATCTTATTATACCGTTAAACTGCTCACTCGTTGGTCCTAACCAGGCCTGTTTTTTCTTCTGCAGCTTTAGTGGTTAGAGTTCCTATCATAAGGTCAATGACCAAATTGTTGACTTGTTTCCATAAAATCTTTCTAAACATTTCTGGCTAGACTACCGTCATAGAAATCGTAACCTCCGCCACCCTCAGTTATTGAGCATAATTTGTTTACCTGTCGACGCCCTACTGCGAATATCCTCACAAAATATACCATTAGCTGCCCAAGACCGCCCTGACAAGGTCTATATACTTCCCGGGGGGACGGTCTACGCCGACCCTGACCCAAAAGGAATCAACTGTGGCTCCCAGATCTTCCAGAGGTGCCATTTCCACCCGCTTAATGTCCCAGCATCTTCCTGGAGGTGAGCAATGAACTCACGTGCAAAAAATGCATCACACCCTGCGGCGAGCGACTAATAGGGCATGAGCATGGATAATTGATGGTATCATCATACATGTTCGCTCACGCATTCATCACTCATACACACACATATGCACGGGCGGACAGGTGTGATCACATCTCGTCTCTACCTGTGTTCGGGAGTACAGGTGAAAGATGCCACAATTCCCCGCCCCCCTCCCCTACCCCCTTTCCTCGGCTGCTCACATTAGGTTTTGTGTCCTGTACAATAGAGGCAATTAGATTTAGCCATTCCAGAAGTCACGAAGATTTCACCGTGGCCAACGGGTTAGGCGTTTCCTTTTCGATGAAATGCTGCGGGTTCGAATCTTGCCCGTGATGATGGAAAAAATTAGAAATTTTCTGCTTCTGTTTTTCAGTGACTCTATGGTCTCATACTTTTGTAAGGAAGCCTGACGTCAAGCCTTCTCTGATAACGGCGAATATATTTCAGAGTCCAACGTATACACTGCGCACATTAAAAAATCTGTGGCGGTCACAAGTTGTATGAAGAGTAGGCGGAGAGCCGCTATCCAGGCTACGATAAAATAATTTCCAAATTCCAAATTTATACCCAAAGAATTCTCCTCACCAAGCTAGGCAAGCTGAGATAATCTTCCTTTTCTCGAACTGAAAAGCTGCATTAAAAAAAAAAGTTACGGAAATTAGACCACAGATCACGAGTCCTTTGGACTGTGATTTAAAGAAAGTCAGTCATGGAATAAAATGATACAGTCGTTTTTCGATCAGTATGAATGAAGATTTTGGTGATATGTGGCCTCTTGCTTGGAAGAGTGGCGGGAGGGAGGTGGTGATTTCTACGATATGAGTTCAAAAATATGATCTTCCCCGTAGCTCATCTGCAGATTTGGTCGTGACGTCAGCCACTGGAATGCTGTTGTGTTTTAATCGTTGCATGTCAGACATCACTCAAACCGACTGTTACCACTTCTGGAATGAATGATTGATCAGTGTGATGTCTCCCGGCCCTAGGAGAGTCTTGACTCCACCAAGAGGTTGCCGTCTTATCCCCTTGTTCTACGGCCATCCTTTAGTTCCTCTACAAAACTCTTTCCACTCCTTCCCCTTCTCGGGCCACATCTAGACTAAAGTAGAAAGCATGACCATTGGACATTGACCCGCTACACCAATGTTTATCTAGCTGTGCGTTTGACCAATTACCTTCTTTATCGGGGAATCGGGGACATCAAAAAATGATTACAGGTGCAACCATTTTGCTGATGGACAGAGTTTCTCCGAATCCCAACAGCCACCCAATAGATTCTGTCTTACGGACCCTGATCTGTTGGGCCTTCGCTGGCATGGTCTGACGGACGGATAGAAACAGTAGAGGGATCTCCCGATACAAAACGCTATAACAGATCTTCATGTACACGACGCCAGCGACTCTACATGTACAGTCCATCAGCCAGTGTTAACAGCCAGGCCACTTGTTGCTCCACAACGGTCCCCCTCTTCTGTTGTCACCATCTCCTACCTCCAGCCACAGGTTGTTGGATCACTTAGATAGTGTGTATGATAACAAGTGATTCAAGCCAATGTGTTGTCATCAGAAGTTTTAGATCATTTGGCTTCTGCCCGATAACAGACCTGACTCGTCCTGTAGTTATCTCAGTACTACCCCCACCCACCCCCTCCCCCCTCTCGGGCCGGTGCTGCAGCACGTAAATCTCTCGGTTTAATCTCGTGTTGGTCCCAACAGACCAGAGATAAGTTTTCTATTCAGGGCCAACGTCGGTGTCGCCAGCGCGTTTTGTTGGCGGGTGACAAATGACGATTCAATTCCCATTGACTTGCCAGTTTTCGCCTCCCTGCAAAAAGTTGAATGACAATACAGACCTAATACAGCCTTGTGACCCGCGCACCACCACTCAATTCAGGGAAGGGGAAGGGGGGGGGGGGGGGAGGGGGAAGGGAGATAATAATTTTTAAAAAAAAAGAAAGAAAGAAAAAAACGAATGAGTGGGAGTGAAGGGCCCAGGGTGGTGGGATTGTATGTGAAGGAACTATATGCTATCAGCAACGTACGGTGTTTCAAGTTTGACACTTTGGGCCACTTCTAGCTGGCTGAGGCATTTCTTGTGCCAACTGAAGTTCTGATCTGAATGGACTAGCCATTCTACATATATCCTGACTGATTCATGGCTGGCGATTCGATCAGTCCATAAATTAAGGAACTGACCAGTCCACGAACGGAGGATCAGACCAATTTAGAAGTTGACTAAAGATAGTTTGATCGCTCTGAGAGCTGAAGAGCTGCTAGTCAAGAAGTCTGATAATAACATGACAAATCCAAGCACAATGTTAGTCCAAAGCCTGTCTTACTGCGGTCAATGTACTGCCATTCACTCACCACCTGACCGGTTCTTGTGGCCATGTTTGGTGAGTTGCAGCAACATAAATGTGGGCCGGCGCCAGCACAGAGGCCTAAAGAACTTTCAAACTTCTGGTAGATCAGTTTTTGATTGTCTGCATTTCTCGTTAATACTGTTATTGTTATTGTTATATATGAACTTTTCAGTTCTAAGAAAGTAGGATAGTCTCGGCTGTTTTGGGGTGGAAATTGAAATTTTGCGTACTCTTCATCCGATGTCTAACTGCCAAGAGTTTTAATGTGGGTGATTTACACAAGACATGAGACCTCCAAAAAAAAAAAACAGTCCCTCTTATTCGAGAAGGCTAAATATCGGATTTCCTTCTTCAAGATGCCAGGGAACTGTTGGGTCACTAGGAAAAACGCAGGTTCTAATATTCGATTCCTTTCCATCCCCCGATGGTGGCATGTCCGGAATTCAAACCAATGACGTTCACGGCGAGAGTCTTTCGCCAAGTAGCAGATGCCTAACCACATGGCCACGGAGACCCATTTTCGTTGTTCCAGTATTTCGTCATGATTTTCATAAGCTACGGGCAGCAAGACAGAGGAGACGGTGGATAAACAGACCATGAAAAGGAAAACTGGCCAAGTTAGCCCGCAGATTTAGACTGTCGCGAACTTTGAATGTGTAAGGGTGTTAGTCGTGACGTTGTAAGTGGTGATCAGACGGTGAATGCGGATGAGACGCACACAGAAATGGAGAAATAAGAACAGGAATACTCGACGTCGAAATGATGCAGAATTTATTGCAGGTGCTTGGTAACAATACAAACTTCAAGGCAGCTGTCTAACTCCGATGCACACAGCTCTCACTGCATTCTACTTCTTCTCTCCTCTCCGTTTTCTCTGGCTAAGCCCTTATATAGACATCATCCCGCCTTAAACTCTCCCGAAGCTTCAAGTTCTCACAATCTAGTACCATCCCGAATATACCAGTCATTCCTACAATTATCGTGACGTACACATAGAGCCGTGACGTAGTGCGCACACACGTGAAGTAATATGTACACAAAATCTGACTAGAACCGTCCAGTACAAAATGCTTAGAGAGTGTCTCAGACACGCTACGCTCACAACACACACTCGCATGTACCCAACATGTATAATCATTATTCGTTACAAAGACCAAGAGCTGTCGGAGATAGTGAGCCTGCTGAGCAGCAACCTCAGACAATCAAGCTTCATACACCATCTGTACAGCAACCAGCAATATTGGAGCTGTTATAACCACAGCTGTCTATGGGAGCACAGGGCTGGACGGACAATGGCTATAAGGACACTCACTCAAGAACTGACCAGGAAGGTCGTCAGAATATGGTCAGAGAAGGAGGCCAGAGGCACATCGTCCGTTCAAGATCACAGCCAGTCACAGACGTTAGACAGAGATATAAACCAACTGAGCGGAGGTAAGGACAAGCCATAGGCCCCTCTGGAATTGTCACCCTTACAAGGTACCGCTTTTTCTTTTTTCTTTTTTTTTCCAAGCCTTTCGAAAGTCCAAAGAAAGTGGGAATATCTCGGCTTTAAGTGGTTCCCCGTTTCTTAGTGAGAATTGTGTGTGGGTAGAAGTTAAAGTTCGGAAATTTTGCCAGGACAGCGGCACTCCTCCTATTCTTCAACGTTTTTTACTGCCAAGGGTGCTTTAACATGCCTAACATACACACGGGACCTCCGAAATAGATTCGCACTTATCCGAGTTCAGTCGTCGGACTTTCTACCCATAGGGAGCCAGGGAACCGTTGAGTCACTGAAAAAATGCAGGTTCAAATCGTCGAATCTTCCCATCGCTCAACGACAGATCCCGCGATCTCCACAGTGGGAGCTTTTCGTCGAGTAGCAGACGCCCAACCACACGGCCACTACGACCCCTTACAGATACCAGTTTGATTTTTCTGGTATTTATTCACCCTCTTTCCGTCTTCTGTGGCACAATCAAATAGGCGCAGCCCTGCTGACGCGCTATTATACAAAAGCCAAACCCACTAACTCTTCTCTTTTCTGTTTCATTATTACCACAGAGGGAAACAGTTTTGTTCCTGTACTGTAATGGATCAGAGGTCATGGATTTACCTACTTCTCGGCCGGTCAATTTCACACCTATATTGCTAACACTTGTAGCTAACAAAATCACCAGTGGCCTAACAGAGATGTCTCAGACCACTAAAGCGACAAAATGTAAGCCGCTGACACGAGTCGATATACGAACACACCACAGGGGACGAGATCTCAACAGGATGGCAGGGAATCAGAAAATTTAAGATTGTAAAACAGACGAAAGGTCCTCCCCCTTATCCCCACTACAACTTCTTCTGAACCATCAAAAGAAAACAACAACAACATCATCATCAACGGCAATGACAACGTCACATTTCAACAACCAGCGGACTCGACGGCCGCCCGGAGATTGACGGTGGGCAATATACAAGAGCTGATATCGGATGTGGACAATGGACGCGTCACCGCAACAACTGAGCTAAGTAGTGCGTAAACCGTGGTATGGGCTGGCACAATACAGGCCTGCCGTCATTGGGCAAACTGCTCTGTCAGCTTGGCTCTCTACCTCTCTCTGTCTCCCTCTCTCTCTTCTTTTTTCCTTTATTATCTTTTCTATCTGCCCTACAATCCTCGAACTGAAGGCTTCAGAGGCAGGGGAGAATGTGGGTGCGGGAGAAAATGCGGAATAAAGGGAAAACAGATAAGACAAGATGAGATCAAATGAAATAAGATAAACTGTATTTCTCATCCAAACGGAAATTCCATTGATAAGACACAATATATAGAATACGTAAGATAAGTTCACCCCTACAGACAAAAATACCACGACCAGCATCAGAACAAGGCTGAGTCACGGAACTGAAGAAAAAAAAAAAAACTGAAAAGTGGGGGGTCAAGAGCTGAGAGAGAGTTCTGGGAAAAGAGGAAAGGGAAGAAAGTGATTTCGAAAGAAAGCAGAGGGAAGAAAGAAAAAATGGCGGGGGGGGGGGGAGGGGAGGGGAGGAGAGAATGAGGAAGAGGAGAGACCGGAGAAGGTCTTGACTAAGATGTTCAGTTGTTCACTTTGAAATATTCACTTTGTATAGAAACATGTACAGGATTATGTACAACCAAAGGTTCGATATACAGAACAGAACAGACAAAGTATCGCAGATCCTGTCAGTAAAGACGACAATAACGGTAACAGAACAAACGACAAAAAGATAATAAAAAAAACAACAATAATAGGCCTAATAATGATGTAGTGAATTTCACTTTTTGTAGAGGAAAAGCTTTTAGTGCAGTCGTAACAGAATTGCGCACTTCACACAGGGCTGACTGGCACTGTCATCTCTCATCACTTCATTCCCCCCCCCAGGCCTTCCCTCCCTCCCTGTTCCCACCGTTGTCCTCCACCAACTCCCAGCCCCAGCGAGCTCTCGCACTGATTTTCTGTTCGGTGCTTTTTGTTTCTTTGTTTTTTTGTTTTCTTCCTTTTTCCACATGCCCAAATCAAACAAGAGGACAAATCAGTGAAATAATAATAATAATAAAAAAAAAAAACCTAGGTGCTAAAAAAAAAAAAAGCAAAAACTTTTTAGTGTGCAGCTGGTAGTGCCTGGAAGCAAAGACATTGTAACCGAATATAGCAAGGTCAAGAAAGAATGGATGATGGTTACGGTTTTGTTCAGCTTTTCAACCTCCTGTTGTGGTGGTCATCTCAGCTGCCCAAAAACGTACAAAAATATGTCTGCGAAAAATGCTCTCAATGGATGATAAAAACAACAACAACAACAACAACAACAAAGAAACCCCACCATTTAGGTTTCGGTACTTCATCGCCTTTCTATACCCTGTGGATGTTTATTTCGGAAACAATGGTTGAGATACAAGACGACATCAGTTGAGCATTATCAACAACCTAAGGCAGGGATGTCCAAACTTTTTGAGAAAAGGGCCAGATTTTATAAGGTGAACAAGTGTGGGGACCGAACATTCAGCTTCACATTGTCTTTAAACCATAGATATTAAAACGATCAATGACAATGAACTATTTATGACATTGTATTGCCAAAGATATCCAACAATAATTTGCCTGTACTTATGTGAAGGATGACACTGAGATCTCGACTGCAGTCAATAGTCCTACTGAAACAAAACAAAAACAACCAAAAAAAATGTCTGGAATTGGTTTAATACGACGAGGCTGCGCGCCGGATGAAATTTGCACACGGGCCGCATTAGGCCCGCCCGCCGGACTTTGGACATGCCTGATCTAAGGCATCAGTTACGTTCTGTAATACGTCTTTCAACCTCCTAGTGGAGGTTATCTGGATACGGCATCAGCAACGGATACAACAGATCTAGATTGCAGTGTGTGAAGGTAATGAATTCTGCCTTCCAGACCCTTCCCTTCCTTCTGACCAGCTTGAATGTTTAAAAGCTGATCTGGGAGGAGAGAAAGAGGCGTAAACGTGATTCGAGGACGGAGGTCGGGCTGGTTGGACAGACATGAGACGGGGCTCTACATTAATGAACATCGTAAAAAAATAGGCCTAAATGTTGTAAAATTAAGCATACCAGGGAAATAAAGAAATAAAGGCCGAAGGGCTCAGCCCTGTGTAGATAGAGTAGGGAAAAATAGAGTAGGAAATATGGACGCCAGGGACTTGACATACCAAAACAACAATAGCAAGGAACCCACGCGTGATCAAAACTTTTTTTTCTTTTACAGGGATTGTTTTTGTTTATAAAAAACTTTTTTTTTAAACAAAAACCCGTTAAACAAAAACCTCCACTAGGAGGTTGAAAGACATATTACAGAACGTAACGTAACGACATGGGGCTGGGAGGGGAGGGGGGGGGGGAATTAGAGGGACAGGGCGGGCCGGGACAAGGAAAAATAAGGGACAGTTCACTCCCAACGACCACTTGGTAGCCAACATTCTGTTTGTTTAGCCGAAACCTGGACTCGAACCAGGGGCCTTCAGACCCATAGGCAATGGGCTGACGCTCTACCCGCTGAGCTATTTCAGCATAGGATTGAGAATGTCAGCAACTGCGTGGCCGAGAACGAGTGGGGGTAGGAACAGGGGAGGGGGGAGGGGAGGGGAGAGGGGGGAACTAGATCTATAGTTCATGACTCCTGACATACCCCACTGGCAAACTCCTATCTACTTTGGCACGAAAGCCCCACCTCCCCTCTTTCCCCCTCCCTTTCAAACTCTGCCCTTACACTTTACCCCATGCCAACAGTAACACACGCAGTTCAAAATCGATGGAAGAGTAGGCTGAGTGTCGCTGTCCGGGCAAAATTTCCAAATTCCAAATTTCCACCCACAAAATTTCTCAGCAAAATTTGGCAACTTCTAAAAGCCGAGATAATCCTACTTTCTTTGGATTGAAAGGCTTAAGAAAAACAAACAAAGCTCTGTCCGGGACTTGTAAAGGAAGTTCATCTTTCTGCTAACTCTAGGCCTGAATACTATGATAAACCAGGACATTGTTTTAATGTTATGTCTTGTCCTTCTACACA
The DNA here is from genome assembly GCA_039654565.1 of Peronia peronii. Classification (NCBI taxonomy): domain Eukaryota; kingdom Metazoa; phylum Mollusca; class Gastropoda; order Systellommatophora; family Onchidiidae; genus Peronia; species Peronia peronii. Next base: position 8,898 of record JBCEWB010953084.1, read on the forward strand.
ACTGTCTCTTATCAACTGAGAAGAATTACAACAGACTATTAAAGCTTTAGGACTGGAACCACTTGGAAACAGTTTGATACCTCAAACATGGGTATCCTTGTCTCCGTTTTTAAGGCGGTCTTTTTATATGGCACAGTCAGCAGAGGCACGCCGAAAGGGACAGTTTTTAAGACGGTCTTTTATACCCCCAGCCTGACCCTCAGCCTGTTGGATAATAGTCTACTATAATCATTGAATTAAAGATCCACTCACTGAAAACCAGGACGTCTTACCATGCCAACAGTACCTTTTTATATCCAAACATATGAGGAAACGCGTGAACCTCTACATTAAAGCTTGTATCGATCAGCGTCATAGCACAACAATTTTACATCCCAACTTGAACATGGTAAGAATTCTATATCCACGTCAAATGTGCAAATGTTGTGTGGCCTATCCAACCATCTGAAAAACTTGGTATCACAACTACTTGGACTATCCTGTCATCTGAAAAATTTGAAGTCTATCCAATGATTTGAAAAACTGTATACGTGTACCGCAATTGTAACGTTTATCTTATGACCATCTGAAGAACTTTATATCACAGGCAACCGCGCATGTACACACACCATTATGTCTCAAAAGTGACTCCCTGACTAGACCTCTAGTGACAGAGTATCTCACAGTACCACATCCTCGCGTCCAGAGAACTCCTGAGTCCGGGTGTGGTATGTCATGCGCAAAAGTTCTAGAACTACATTTGTACAGACATACACAGTCATGATATCAGCACTGACATGCTAGGTCTATATCCAGCCATCTGTTCCAACATTATGACTGACAAGGCAGCCTGGACTCAAAGATTTCGCTGCTACAGCAATCCAGGAATGGAGCAAGCAATCCGACTGAATATCCAGATCAGACTTCCCACCAAGTACAGGCAGAGATGTCACACATACACCAAGAAATGCTCACAGTAGAAGAGCCTCCAACCACTTTGAAACTTGTGTCCAGTAGACAAGAACTGCCGACAACTGCACACAGGAGTTGCGGTTCATTTCGACCAGGTCAGCCTCCTGACATGGTGGTTATCTAGCCTGAGATGACAGACAACGCATTCACGAAACAGAGCAGCTCCAACAGAAAGAATCTCAAAGCTCGCCGTGCCCAGCCTTGAAAACACTACAGCCAGAGAGCTCCATGTTTCAACAGATTTGTTCCGACTAAGCGAACGGCTGGAAAACCCTGTCTAATTTTAGTAGGGGGGTACAAACACTCAAACCTGTCCACTGACATTAACATAGAACAACATATAAAATGCACGGGACCGGTGATAACTGTTCTCGGATCTCGTGATGGAGCGGTAAGAAACGTCAGTCAGTGTCCTATTTTTAGCACAGGGGTACAAACACTCCGGCTGGGATTTCCAGGTTTTTGCTTAGTCGAATATGAACTATTTCGTCCGTTCATTTGGTAACTCTTGACTCTTTCAGCAGTTCAGATCAGGATCTCCAGCATACAGACTATGTATATGAATGTGCTCGTCTATCCCTTTCGGTTTGCCTCTCCTGGTCTTGCCACAGCACTCTGGCGGTTTCGGCCTTGGTAAGACTTTCAACCTTCTGTGTGCACTCAGTTCTATTCCGTCTTGTAACCTGCTGTGGGTGGTTATCTCCATTAGTGCACCCAGTTTTAGATCGGTCGTTTCAGAGCTTCTCTGTCTATAGTTCTAAAACTGAGTGCACCTCCGATATGGCACAGCCAGCAAAGGTACAGCGAAAGGGACAGTTTTTTTGTCTCATGGCGATCTTTTATACCCCCAGCCTGACCCTCAGCCCTGACGTCACAGACCGGTCACAGACAAATCACAGATCAGGTCCCAGTCTGTACCCAGCATACCCTTGCCAGCCCCTCCCTCTCTCACACTTTCATGCTCCCATCTTCCTCCTCCACCATCCATCACTCACCCACTCATTCACTCCCTCCCTCCCCTCTTCCCTGCCCAGACAACAACAGCTACTCGATTCCCCTCCCTCACAGACGGACAACTAGGGCGGAGCATGAGAAAAGGTGGACTAAAGTCGACCCTCTGTCTCAGTACAAACAACAAACCCTCCTCTTGTACTCGTCCATCATCCACAGTTGTAACTTTCTCCGGCAGTTCAGCATCTCGTCACAGTCCTGTGCTCAAAGTTCTAACCTACCGTACCTCACGGCATCTTATGTGAGAACGAATACACCATCTCACGGGGAAACGAGCAAAGATAGAGGGTAAGTGGAGGAAGACAAGAGTGAGAGAAACAAAGGGGCTAGGAAATGTGGGAGGAACACCAGCCAGTATCACCAGATGTATGTACACACGGATATGCTGAACTCGTACATCACAACATTTAGACAATGATATAAAAAACATTGTTCTGGTCATTACGACAAAGATTGAGGGTGAGAACGAGTGTTTTTAATCTACCTGCCTTGACACTTTTTATCACAATTTTCCCACTCAAATATAACTTTACACAACACGAGAAGATCAACAAATATTTTATCGTTTGCAAGCTGCATTTTGTTCACTGTTTGCTAAGAGAGGATGGCTAAGATTTAAGTCACGATTCTCTCCTCACTTTTATGTTTTCAAGGGAGTAAAGTTGATTTGTTACATGAAGTTTGTTGTGATTACTGCCATGTTCGGGATCTGAGACAGGGAGATCAGAACTGTTTGGACCATAAGCACAACTATGTCAGTACAGGTCAACAGGCAAGACTGTGATTGAGAGGGGGAGGGAGGGGAAAGGGGGGGGGGGGCGTGGAGGTAGGTGATAGGCGAATCACTTATTCAATACCAGATGTGCAACCAATGAGAGAAAACACTAACCTGCTAAGCCAGCGACAACGGTGGATTAAAACTGCACATCGCGTGCTGGCCGGAGCGCTGCTATTGGTGCTGTCTGGCCTAGACTCCGCCTACTATCCCACACTCCGGCCCTGCCATTGGCTGTCGCTGATCCCCGCGGCGCCACCGTGACCTCACTGCTCAGCGACAGAGTTCACTGTCCACTTGTCTGGTGATCTGAAAGTAAAGTTTATATGATGGTAACTTTCTCTAATCAACAGACTGAAATAAACATGTTCCTCTGCTAATCCTCATCTCAAGATAATATCGAATGGATGCACAACATGATTACTAAATGAACTTTATTTTGAGCTAAACAACAACAAAAAAAAAGTAATCACAATATTATAAGAAAACACTGAATACTTTAAAACAAATTGTAGTATGTTGAGAAAGCTAATCTTCCTTTCTCAGAATGACAAACATGAAATTAGACTGAATTCCGCTGCCAGGCGAACTGCTGGTTAAACTTCATCTTTTCATCTTTAAATGATTATAAACAAAACCTGTGTATCTACAAACTTCTACAAAGAAGACAATTTGGGCCAGTTCAACAGATTTCACTGCGAGCTGTTAGACGTCCAACACTACTGAGGCCATAGCTTGAAAAATGGTCTCCTTTGTCTTTTAAAATTCTTGCCTGAGCCTTAGCATCTTCCAATGCCTTTAATCAAACAAAACAAAATAAAACAACAACAACAAAGAAAATTAGTTTAACATAAAAAAATGACATTTCAAAAGAAAAACAAGTGCATGACGTGTTTTTAGCTTTGAAAATAAACTGTCTTCCCAGGTTGTATGTTCTCTTTTGTATTCTTGCATTTGAAGACTCCAGTCAAAAAACCAGATAAGTCACAGTTTCTACAAAGGGAGAAAAACAAGGATTAAAGTTTAGAAGTCTATAGATTTTTTTTACTGTATATCCTTTTAAAAACTCTCCTTTTAGCGGAACTTACCTGGTTTTTCCGAATTATTGTTCTGGTTAACAAATCTTAGCGGTGTGAGCTTTATAACGTCGGGGCAATAACTCATTTTTCACAAAAATGTGACTTATCTGGGTTTTTCACTGGAGTCTTCAGTTGTGTAGTCAAAGAGACTACAAGACTACAAAAATCAAAGAGACAGACAGGAAGCAGAACATACCATACACACCATACAGCAGAAACCTACTAAAGTATATTTCTCCCTTGAAAACAGGAAACCTCCTTAACAACAACAACAAAAAGTTGAACAGTTAAAATGAAATCCACTGGTAGCGGTGGAAGCAGCGCATCATTTTCTGAAGGTGTGACAACTTTTCTAGTGCGTCATCTAGACCTACCTGTCTGTCTCAGAGACAGGTTCACAATCTCCTTCTCTTTCTCTCCCGGTCTCATGTGTCTTTGCACGCTTGCTGCAGTCAAATAGGGTTCAACATAATCAGGTCAACACACTGGGATAACCCAAGTTCGCCTCTGGTTCCATCTTGTTCCTCGTCTGACATCTACATGTCTGTGGGCCTGTTTGTTAGTTTGGTTGTGTTGGGATTTAACTGCACATCAGGACGATGTCGGTCGGACTGGACAATAATTCTGATTCCAAGAAACAAAATGGCAAGGTTAGGCCAACGATTGACTGAATGAGTGAATTATTAAACACGAAACAAAACAAAAGCAAAAATAAACACACACATAAATAAAAAAAAAAACAGATGAGAGTGAAGAGAATACAATGTCTAGCTGAAATGAAAAATAACACAATGAATGGATGGATAAATTATGAATGATTGGATCTATCAATCATCAGTCAGTTAACTAATGGACAGATAAATAAATGAACAAATTAATTGTCACCATAATAATATATTTAAGCTTACTCCTGATTAAAATTAATGACTGATTATGTTATTGGATGCCGTACTAATATCCCACTTCCATAAAGTTTGTAAGAAAAATAGGAAAGATCTGCAGGGCCAACTTCTAATAACTTGAATCCTAATTCTTGGAACCTGACCTACATCTGAGTCCATGTCCAGCAGGGTCAGTCCCACAGATCTCCAGCCAGCACTCACACACACACACACACACACTCAAGGTAGGTAAGGTTAGGTTATTACAGCCATGTATCCCACACAGCAAAAACCTCCAGGGGGAAGTTAAGGGTAAGCAGGACCTTGCCTTGGTTGCTCTGGGAGGAAATACCGACACTGGCATTACATTGATTATGTTAGCTTCTGATACCAAGCGCACCTCAATGTACTGGTTCTGATTTTACGGCTGAGCCCCCCCCCCCTCCACCCCCACCCCCCGAGGGCTGAAAGGCATAAGTAGAGAAGGAACTTCTGAACTGGCACTCAACCAGAGGTTTGACCACTTGGTTGCGGTACGTTCTGTAATGCGTCTTTCAACCTCCAAGTGGGGGTTATCTCGACGGGTTTTTTATTTTTTTTTAAAATCATGTTTTTCCTTAAAAAAAAAAATCCTTTAAAAGAAAAAAAAGTTTTGGTCACTCGTGGGTCCCTTGCTATTGTTGTTTTGGTATGTCAAGTCCGTAACTGTCCAGTATGTCCAGTATCTCCTACTCTATTTTTCCCTACTCTATACACAGGGATGAGCCCTTCGACATTTATTTATTTCCCTGGTATACCTAATTTTACATGACCAGTTGAGACGAAACCAGGATGTAAAATACCGGGGTTTTTCAATAAAAACAAAAACAAAAAACAAGTGACTATTACGGCCATGTGGAAAATTTTATTTAGGTTTGGGCCAGGGGAACATTTTTAGCCAGATCCATCTCGTCACTAAAAAAGGTGTGTGATGTTCACAAGTCAACACAGTTTAGGGCACATGGCCTGAATAAGCTTTTGGTCTGTTGGGGCCACATGGCCTCAATAATCCCTTCCTTAAAAAAAAAAAAAAAATGCACACGAAAAAAAAAAAAAAAAAAATCCCAAATCCCTCTGTCTTGTTTTATCATCACGTCCACCACAGTAAGCTGACCAATACCGGACCTAAAATATTGCATATTTTGTTCACAAGGCGGTGTATTCCACAATGAAAACAGAGAAGAATGACATGTGTCTACAGCCGGCCTAATGCGCATGTGCGAAAACGGCAATCAGCTGTGTTTACATCGGAAACCGGATCAAATATCTAGATTTAGATCCATCTAAGTAAGTTATTAATATTATATACACCCTAATCATAACTCTAATCCCAATCCTAACCCCTACTCTACAGTTCGCGCGGTATGGCGCCATACGCACGCGCAATAGCCCGGCTGGCCTTCTGTCTGTAGACGCAAATAGACGAATGTTTCTGTCACGTCACAACTCTTAACATTAGTAAACGAAAGAAGCGCTAACGATCACGACATGATCACTAACGAATTCAGAACAAGTCTATTATTTTGGTCCATGAGACGGATTCAGTGCAAGCAGCTGATGCTGGAAATGTCCTGTGGAGGCTTGGCTGCCGGACTGAGTTTTGCACTGACAGTAGCTCAAGGGGGACGCAGCGGCTCTGTGGTTTGGCGTCTGCTCACGGAGAAAACGGGCCGGGATCGACTCGCGGGTCCTACATCGGGGGATGGAAGGACACGA
>JBCEWB010953195.1:0-11328 GCA_039654565.1 Peronia peronii
CTATCTAAGTTGGTAATAGATTTAATTCCTTTGAGGGGAATTAAATTCTAACAGAGATTGTCCTTGTCTATACTAGTATAAATCTGCAAAAAAGCCCACAAAAGGCTTATGGACTCGAAAACTGCTAAATGGATCCATATGAAATTTGGCACACAACATTGTTGCATAAGGATCTGTGTTTCTATTACATAAACAGAAAAAAAGCTATTTATTTTTGACGTTATTCTAAAAATGCGATAATAATTGAATAACAAACTCGCGAGGGTGCTTGATCCGAAGTGTACGTTCGATAGTATGACGCGTTCAAAATACCGAACACATTTTGAGTAACGTTCACTTTAATCATTCAAAATACCAACGTCGAGGTGCGCACGCTTACCATACACTTTGAGTATCGGTTTGATCTATATTTAAGTAATCTACCACGAAGACCGTGGGTTCTCTTCTTGTCCACATACATGAATAAATGCTCATTCATGGCTAGACCACTATGTATGAAGTAGACCCCGTTCCCTTCCCTCCTCCCAGGCCATTCTCAAGCATGGCAGGCTCCACTCATCATTTTGGATGTGACATGAAAAGAATAACTCGTAGTTGTGTGATTGGCCACCATACTTGTATATCATTTCATTACCCATGCTGCAACAACATTCTCTGTTCTTTTCCAATCTTGCTCTGACCAAAGGCATACTATTACGTATACTAGACTCGACGCACCTCGCTGCGGGCCCACAAATGCGAGGGACCGAATTAAGCGGGACTTACGCCATTTTACTCTGGGATCCGACTGGACTCTGGGAAGAAGCAGTATAGAAAAACAAAAAGAATAACAAAACAAAAGTTAAAACAACAAACAAACAAACAAATAAAACAATAGAAATGAGAGAGGGTAGGTGATTAAGGACTAATGCTCTTGAGTGTAAGTGACAGATTTAATCAACTTAGAGCCTTTTGACCCTATGTGCTTTTCAAATAATAACAACAATGTTAATGATCCAATTATTCATAAATAAATAATGGTAGCATTTAATATGAATAAGGGGCTAAGGAAAACCTGAAATTTATCACACAGTAGGTCTGATGCTAATCAGTCAGTCAGTCGGCAGAGGAAAGGCAAAGAAGTAGGAAGGAAGAAATAAAAAAGACGGAAAATTTAAAACAAAAGAGGTACAAAACAAACGGAGGAAAGTCAGATTATTTGAGTTGTTAAATTATGTATGAGCAGGTAAAAATGGGTTACTCTTTAAAAACGTTACAAAGAAAGAAAACAAAATTACCATGGATACAGTTCAAATTTAACAAACAAGATTCTATTTTCATTTGGCGTTAGATAATAATATGGTACATGTAAATGCTTTCCGGTACATTTTTATATATCAATCTGAACACTATAAAAAGTGCAGGAAAGACGAAGGTCTTTGGGTAGGTCGTCAGAATAGCGTATGTTGTTGCTGACGTTTTAATTTAGTTGTTTTCATTTCATTTTCAGACTATGGTAGGGTCTCTCGGTTGAAGTTCCGTTGTAACAGACATCTCGAAAAATGTGCACTTGCTTTAGCTCTTCAAGTTAACTTTATTTCTGTCTCTTCTTGTCACCTTTGTTTTCAATTATTCTTTCCTTTCTTTCATTACGAGAGAAGCATTTTCTTTTGAGGCAGAGATAGACAGAAAAAGGTGAAAAATGATGAGAATAAGAATACTTATTTAAGTTCGTTTTTTTTTTTTTCACACGGGAGGGAGAACGACGTGAAGGTACTAGTCTTTTTTTCTTTTCGGCAAAGCACGCTTCTTTATCTGATAGCTTCTGTGCGTGATATATGTGAAACATTCTTGGTACAGCATCCTCTCTAATTCTTCGTATCTTCAGTCCTTGGTAAAAATCTATCTAAACGTAAGCACTCACTACTTTGTAAGTCTCTGTGGATTAAGCTAACCTACATTGAAATATAATTCATATCCCCTAATTAATTTGGACACAAATTACCGATTGTCTATGCCTACTCCTAAATCTAAAATGAATCTGTTAATTTAAACTGAGACAATCTTTGAATCTTTCAGCCCTAGACTGGTAATAATATAGTGGAGAAGACTGGGCTGGCTGCGGTCAGAAGAGCATCGGTCTATTAATTATAGCATGTCTATGGCTTTGACACAACTCCGCCCCGTCTTGTATGTCATGTCTATCCTCCTTCTTACTGAAGCAATGTATTTCCATCTCGTTATTTATAATGCCAAATTCAGGACACACGAAAGAAGCAGAATCATCTCAGCCGAGGTGACTTGGACATCCTTTAAAGCCAACTACCGACAGACATGCACAAGATCTTGACAGTCGTGACTGAAATTCTATTTTAGCAGCTTTTGGTAAGTCCAGCGGTATATCTGTCTCATTGACAATCGCATCGACTCTGTGTACAGCTTATTTCTTACCTCACCAGCAACTGTGAATCTTCATCGTCGGTCTCATTTCCTTAACAAGCACATCTCAAAGTGTCTTGTTTCTTCTTTGTTCTTGTCTCTCTCAGAAATCATCAGGGCACTTTCCGGCTAGCTGTCCATGAGAACGGACTGGTGCAGAACCTGTCTTCTCACCAATCGTGTTGTTGGAAAGGGCAAGTATCTCTTAGCTGTGGGTAGTTATCGGCGCATCTTTTCTTCTACTTACCTCGTTTTTCCTTCCATCATACTGATTCATTGGTCATTGTATCAAGCCAGCTCATTTTCTGTTTTGTCCAAATGTTCAAGCAGTTTTTCTTGAAATAATAATAATAATAATAAAAGATATGAAGAAATACAATATATCTGTCATACTTTCCATTTAACCATAAACTCTGGCAAGATCCAATCATCGACCATCCGACCATGTTCATTAACATAAACAAACGAACAAAAAAACGAAGTGCACAATTTCACATCGACGTAAAAAAAACAGTTTGAATTATTACTTCCCTCTGTCAAGTATAAGCGGTATAACACATATAGTGTGGAGAATGAAAAAATAATCGCTTTTTCTTTTTTTTTTGAAACATCAGTAACGGAAAATTCTGAAAAATTCACCTGTCGATGAATTTTTTTTTCACTCGAATAACGAGCAAAAATATATTTTTTCTTTCTTTTTAATATTTGTATTATGACTCTTGTACATGATAAAGGGAAGTGACTAAGCCGGCTGAAATAAACCATATAGCCTCTGGACTGTGGAGATAATGAGCTAGGTTTACGCTTGATCCAAAGCGGAATTGTTAGGATACAACTGAAATTCACGGAGATTAAGAAACTCATGAATAATCTTGAAGTTTTATTACGCTTATTTTTTCTCCTAGTTACTGTTTTTGTTGCGGCTACCAGGAAATCCATAAAACATGTAAGTACCCTTCAAGGTAGAGAGACAAAGTATTGATATGCTACTGGCCAGAAAGCAGAATTAATAAAATGTCACTCCAAAAATGTAAAAATAAATGCACACCGAACAATTTTTTCATTATTCATTCATTTATTTTTCTTTTCATTTTTTTTTTCATTTTCAAAATGGTATTTTTATTTGCTATACTTATCTCCTGTTTCTTTCTTTCTGTTTAAAATTAGACTCTAATCACTACATATAAGTGTTCACACAACATGTATAAAGAGTTCACACAACATCTGTATACGTCCACTTTCGGACGTTGTCTTCTCGCTTGTCATATTTCAAAATAATTCAGAGCTTCTAAGTCACTGCTTATGTTGCACGTTACAAGGATATTATTTTTCAGAAACTTTATTATATCTCTTTGCTGGCCACAAACACTCTTGAACAAACTGAATTAAATGGAAAAAATCGTTTTTGAGCTTTCTATCTCAAATATATCGCTTGAATAGTCAATGGAAACCGAAAATGAGAGCGAAAATGGACCATGGACCGACAACATCCAAGAATGGACAAAGCGGAGATCCAGATCTCAACTCACGACTCTAACGGTAAGCGTGTGCATGATCGGTCACGACAACCGGCTATATCGGTCATGGAGTCATAATCGATTAGTCCATTATGGTGAACGACTGATAATCGATTACGTTGTCGGTCATGATCGACCATGAAAGAAATAATTAATCATGGCTGAACAATTCGTCCTCGGCGACAAGCGAGTCATCATTCTCATCCCCCCTTCCCTATTACGCGCATGTCAACTGCTCCCCCCTCCCCCCCTCAAAAAAAGTCACTGATCCGCCAAGAGCTGACCTGTATTCACCGTTTAACCCTAGAAGTGTCAAAGGGACTATTTGCCGCAGCCGTTTCATACTTTGCATATAAATTAAGTTTAAGATAGCTACAAAACGGTAGCACGATATTTGTTTCATACATGTATTGCCATTTTTTGTCTCACCGTTATTTCTTGAATATGAATCCATACCATGTTGCATTCTCTTCTTTCTGGCGCTTTTATAGTTAAGGCCATTAGAGTGGTCGACTTCCTGGCACTTGTCCTTCCCCCTCCCCCCTCCACCCCCCATGCAAACTTCTTTGAATAAACGACTGAAACAGACCATAGTGTATTTGCCAACATATGAAACAGATTATTGTTGAGCAACGGATGTCCAATAATTTTGCCCATCCCCACCCATCGCAGAACTCTGCCATTGGTATCATAGTTTGACACGTGGTATGTCCTTTCCAAATTAATACCTGGTGAGACGGTTGCCACTTTTGTTTTTTAATCAAATTAAAATCACAACAAAGTGAGTTATTAGGTAATATTTGGTATCAAACTGCACTAGAATTCGACGCCCGATCGATCTGTAGAGTCAGATTAGTAAAACATTGAGTTTCACACCCCAAGTTTTTCTTACTCTAAGTCCCCGGTCAAAGGTCAAGTGAGCGAAACTCAGGCTGATTGAGAGTGGCGGCATTTTTTGCTTTTAGTCACAATAGACTAAGTAAAGGCCATAAACGTTAACCATATCCAATGTGACGTCACGCATGACAAAGAAGGAAATATTTAACCGATAGAATAATCGATCATCGACGGTCATGGGAGTCGATTGACCGTGAACCGCGGTCACGAACATTGTCGGTCATGCACAGGTCCACCTGACGGATGGAGAAGACTATTGTACAACTCGCCAGAAGACGTCCCCATGACCCCACGCGGAGTTGAGGACCAAGGAGAAATATTCGTATAGCTCAAATAAATTGTTGAAAAATTCATGTAGGAAAATTGTTTTAATTTTACAGCAGTAATTACAAAAAAAATCTATAGTTAACATTTCATTAATTTCAAACAAGAAAAAGAAAGTGAATTTGTTGTTGTTGTTGTTGTTCAACAGCTTCTATGTTTGGTGAAAGACAATATTTATCACACAAAGAACATTTGACAGAAAGGATGATCAGGTAATGAGGAGCTTTATCTCAATAGATATATCTAATCACAGTATTCCTTTAATCGTTAGACAGTAATTAATATTTTTTTGCAAGTAGTGAGTGAAGACGGTGACTGTCTGATATGCTTCGTAATTCTTGTTTTAAAATTTTTGTTCATCTGACTGACTTAGTAGGAGAGTGGGTTGTGCACTGAACATTTTTTTAACACGATTTTTTTTTTTTTTTGCATATGGATATTGTGCTATTGCTTCTTGAGTCTGTCCTGTTCTGATCTGTTCTTACTATTATGGTTTATGTATGTATGTGTATGTTTGTGTATGTGTGTGTGTTTGTGTGAATGTACGTTACTCTATACTATGTCTAATTACCTTGAGGGCAATTTCCTTGGAGAAAAATAAGAGTTTATCTTATCTCATCTGATCTGATCTCATAATGATGCGGACTACTAACCGACACTACCAAAGGCTCTGAATGTTACACTAGAATATAGGGTGTAAATATGTATTTCTCTACTTTGTTATCTGATTTCAGTGATGACTTTAGTTTAGAGACTGCTGGGCCTAAATCGTAAATACGGAGGGCTGGAAAAACATGGATGTGAGAAGGAGGACAAGGAAAAGCCATTGTTAGCATTCAGCTGTTTGAACTGTAAGGCACAGGGCTACAAGGCACTGTAAGGGACCCAAGTAAACTCAGAACATCGTAACGTTGTAGCAAATGAAGACTTTTCTCTTTTTTACTTTTACTATTGTCTTTTAAAAGAAAAATGGAGTTATAGTTAACCACTTGGGCGTTCATATGTAACAATTTTCCTCTTCTTCTTCAATACCACAATGTTTATTGTAAGCCACTGCGACAAAATAATTCAATAAAGAAATAAGTGAATAAATAAATAAATAAATAAATAAATAAATAAATAAATAAATAAATAAATAAATAAATAAATAAATAATAAATGAATAAATAAATAGAATAATTCAAACGATTTTAATTGAACAAATAAATAAATCAATGAATAAATGATAAATAATAAACAAATAAATAAAAGAATGAATAAAAAATAAGTAAATAAATTAGATGACGTCAAATATTAAGAAAGTACTAAAATGTAGGATATTCGAGGAGATATCGTTGCTCTTCATCGGGCAGAAAAGAAGGTAATAAATTATGATATTGCACCATTTGAAACACGCAGTACAATGACTTCTTTACTATAATGTTTATGATCACCGCTGTTATTATGATAACTAGGCCTTTCCACAGCTCAATTTAATTTTAGAAATGGCAAGGGACCGATCTGTTCAAATATTTGTTCATTATACTTTTTAACAATCAGTTTCTAACGTAAAAATCAGTTCAGTAAGAGGACACTAGTCTTCTATTGGCATTCAGGTCTGAACTCTCATTTCGTGATCATGAATAACTATCATAATACAAACCTGAGTCTCCAACAGCTTCTCTTGAAACTTTTAGATTAAAAGTAGTAACACAAGCGCATACTCAGTAAAATCATATTCTTTATTCTCGGTCATCACACACAAACCAGCGTGTACATTTTATACTATTTTCCCTATGCCTTCACATAATTATTTCTCTCCTATGGTCATTCACAAAATAGCATCATGTTGTTTATCCCTTTACTTGTGTTCATAAATAAGAATGCATTTTGATTGTAGAGTCCCAATTGATTCCCAATCGCCCCTCCCCCCTCATTTACACTGCTTGTTCAACCAACAGCGCTTGTGTGTGACAAAAAGATAAAATTGGACTAGTGACAACCTACCCCCATCACACATAAAGAATTTGACACAGCATGGAAGTGATCCGGATGATATTCTTAACTTTACAAAATTCACAATTTTGACTTTCAAATTTGAATTCAGCATGTCCGAATTACGGGTAATCTGTACCAAAATTTTATTTATTTTTCTCTATGGGTGCCACGACAACGCAGTCATATTGAATTTCACCTCCTGAAAAACTTTTTTTTGAAACATAAAGCTCCGCGATGTTGAACAAAACTCCCGGAGATTTACTTCGCATAGTAACATTTCAATACACAGCAAATGCATGTTATCATCGCAACATGCAGTTGCATATCTTTGTTATCGACATCTAAAAGTAAATATAACGCCTACATGTTTTTCCGATTTTTTTCCCAAACAAATTATGACATTTTTTCCCGCAAAAACTGAATAATATACTCGCTGGGATAGTAACTTCTTTAGAACACACTGTGAATATGCCACAGTCCAACTTTTAAGGCAGTGCAACATGAAATAAACAGCGAGACAAATTTTTAATGTTAATAATGGAATTTTGAGGAAAACATATTAGAGCTGAATACCTGTAAATGTTCATAGATTAAAAAAAAAAATGTTGAGAGTTCACCAAAAGCCTCAGAACATCCTGACTAGCAGATCCAACCTACAGTTTTGTTAGCATGATTTGTTTTGCTCATTTTCACCTGACAACGGCCTCAACTTGGATTTTGTCAGCTAATATTGCAGAACTTTACTATATATATGCTTACAGGTTTTTCAACCGATTTGCTTCAAATTTTATACACTTATTTTTGAGGCCAAAAGCTAAACACAGTATCTTGAAAATTCACGTAGATATTTTTTAAAAATGAATTTTCAAAGTCGGCAATCACCAAAATCACAGATTTCCCCATGAATTTCAGCCAGAATCTTAATTTTCTGACCCCCCCCCCCCCCCCACACACACACATACACACACACTTGACGTTGCTTTTTATGAAATTTATATTGAATTACTCAGCATGCTTTGCCCTAAGTATAGAAAAGTATATCGCATATTTGTCCTTAAGAAGCATATTTTGAGAAGATATTTTGTAGTCTTGAGGTTATTTTGTGTCAGAAGGTCAGCCAATGAACATCTATAGCATTGCTATTCTAGATATTAGTAATGGAGGTCATAATCAAGTGTTATATGCATCCTTCGCCTGTAGCTAATGAAAAACTGATGGTCTACTAGAAATTAAAGAAGGACAGGTAAAGGGTCGGTCAGCCGTTGATTGACCATACCTTAGAAGATTAGAAGAGACATACCCTGCTCTCTATTATACATTTTTATATTCAGAAAAAGCAGAACGCTGAAGAAAGAAAGAAAAAAAAAGATTTTAGTTATTTTTTAATTGTTTATTTTGGCAAAAAGCCATTTTAGGAACTTCTCAACCTCCTCCCCCTCCTTCCGTCCCCCCCCCCCTCCCTTTTGCCCACCCCATCCGTTGTAAGATGAAGTGGACGGAGGTGAAAGGAGATAATCGGAAAAATGAGCTGTGCTGAAGCCTGACATGGTAGTTTCCCTTATTTTATTTTATGGCAGCGGTCCATTTTCACAAATTGTCAGTAACACACTTAACAGATTTAAAGTGTTTTTTGAATATTTGTACACTTTATAGTTTTGAACATTCTAAAGAGAAGCATCATGTGGATTCATCAAACTACTTTGAACATTTTTTTTTTTTAACTTCTGACGGAAAGTGCAGGCAGTCCGCAGTTGCCAGTTGTCATGAATAATACTGCAGCTAGAGAACTAAGTCTATCAGAATGGCAGATACAATTAACTTTTGATAGTATTTGATAGTTCTCTCACCTTTGAAATGTGCTGTTTTCTTTAATCATTACATGTAGTGGCGCAGACGGTTTTAACAGAAATTGTCCCCTTATGAGGCCTCTTCTGTTTCGTTATTCGAGTTAGTTATTGGACAAATAACACACTTAACCATCTCGACGAACAAAGTGCTACTGGAAGATTCACCACTGCACCTTCACTTTCGAACAATTAAGGGACACCTTTCGTCTCTACGTAGTCTGCTCTGCTATTTAAGTCTTGACTGTCAGAAATCTTTGACCTAAATTATACAGATCGAAAACAAAATTGTGCGTGATATTTCCTATTCACATTCAGTTTTTGTTTTAGGGAGATACCCTCCAATTTCTCAGGATTATTTGTTGCCTTCTGTCTTCTTTATCTGTCACCCGAATTATTAATCTCTCTGCCTCTATCTTTCTCTCTCGTTCTCTGTCTCTTTGCATCTCTTACCAATCTCTATCTCTGAAATCTTTGTTTACTTTCTAAATATTTTCTTCTCTTTCTCTCTGTTTCTGTCTGGTATTTATTTACTCTTCATTTCAAAAATGGCATTTAGATAAGTAAATGGAGGTGCATTTAAACTTGTAAGAAATGGTTTAAGAAATATCTCCCAAGATCGTATCGACATGGAATAGAGAAAGCTGTAAACATGAAATATTCTTTGAAGTATCTCAGACACATTTTCATTGAAGTTGCTAGAGAATAGAATAGTGTATATTAATATTTCGTTTTCTCATGATTGAGATGTGTCAAATACCTGGATAAGATTTCTGTGCCTTCTCGTTGAATCAATACTTTACATCTGTGAGCCTGCATCATCTTGCAGCTGTGCACTCTTGTTGCAGTAAAAAGCTGGCATCTGTGAGTTAGTGGATATTTGAATGAATGCACTTTACTTGTATGAAGTTGCATGGCTTGCGTAATCAAGATTCTTTCTCCACTTTGAAGTATCTGCCAGCCCATCTCTGTGTAAAAATAAACAAATAAGTAATGATTAAACAAACGAAATACGACAAACAAATAAAGAAGATTCACACATAGCTCCTGTAGTCTACTTTATTTTTATATAGGATCTAGCCGGATGATTGGTAGTTTTTAAAATAATGACAACAAGAACTACAACAACAAAAACAAAACAAAACAAACAAACAAACAAACAAACAAGCAAATAAAACAAACATGAAATGAAAAATGCGTTTCTCAGACATCTCTGGAGACACAACTAGCTTAAAGAAACATATAAGTTTCAGGATTCATATTCTATGATTAGTATTTCTACGGTTACAATATGACATAATATCAATGTAAGAAGACAGCAACAAAAGTATAACTGAAGTCTGACATTAAAGAAAAATTTAACCATTTTCGTAAAAAAAACAAAAACATTTTATTTGAAATAGAATCAATTAAAAAAAAAATAGTCCTTTGTTTCTGGACATTGATCCGAATTCTACTCCAGGTTTTCGTTCGTTGATTGGCTGGTTAACTATGAATTTTCCTTCATTATTTCTATGTACACTACTGTCATGACAAGATTAGGCTATTGACCGCAGATGTCATAACTCTTTGGCGATGCAACACT
Organism: Peronia peronii; assembly: GCA_039654565.1. Classification (NCBI taxonomy): domain Eukaryota; kingdom Metazoa; phylum Mollusca; class Gastropoda; order Systellommatophora; family Onchidiidae; genus Peronia; species Peronia peronii. The sequence continues at coordinate 10,563 of JBCEWB010953195.1, forward strand.
CTCTGAACTGATTTGTAAAAAAAGTCTAAATGCATTATGTAATTCAACAGGTGCATTCTCTCATTTCGGTATGATATAATCTGATCACATTTAGTGACCTCCTGCCGTTTTGACAATTCATCCTTGCATCTTTTCAGCTCTTCTCGACTTCTTCCAATTTATCGTGTGTTCTTGATGTTCTCCTTTTCATTTGCTACAATGCTGCTCCTGTATTATTGGATCAACTCATTATCTGTTTGTCCCTGTATCAGCTGTCTAAATTGCTGCAGGAAGGAAGTAAAGCCGCAGTCAAATTGTACATGTCCCACAGAATGCCAGAGAAATGCCAGTTTATCAGCTAACAAACAAATATCGTTTTCAGTACTACAAGGTGACGACAGAAAGATAGACAAGGTACTTTTTAGAACAACACCACATATTCTAACCGCATCTATGATCATCGTCATAATTATATGTGCAAGAAGCCATTGAAAATGCGGAATATAAACAAAACACTATTGCATGTTCATCATTCGTCTAAAACTGTTGTCTAAATATACATGTATCTGTAAATAATATTGACTTTCCTGTTTAAGAGGCATAGGTAGGATTATCCTTGGTTTAAAAAAGTCTTTTTGCATGTTTTTTAAAAGTATATTTTATAAAATTAGATGACAATCACAAGTGTGGAAATACACAGTCGAAGGCACCTGTTTAAAAAAAATAATAAAATTGGATAAAATAGATCTCCACATTTAAGGGGGGGGGGGGGGGTTGTCGTATTGTG
>JBCEWB010953306.1:0-15348 GCA_039654565.1 Peronia peronii
ACACCTTACATAACTAACTGGATTAATAACTTTCTTACGCACGGACAGAAAGAAAGAGGTGCATCAACAGGCCCAAATAGACTCCAGGTCTAGCTGCACCAATAGGCCCAAATAGACGGCGCCTTTTTTAATTCAGTGGGCACAAAATCAGACAACTACAATTCTGAGCATAAAGTAATTACTTTTATTTTATTGACATCCAATCAAGTTTCAGTTAAATAAACCTATTAAAGTGTCTGTCAATTTTCCTCAGACAAACAACTATGGAAAACAATAAAAACTGAACATGATGGTGAAGTGAGCATTAGAAAAGACATCAGATTTAGCAAATACTATGTGGCATCCCACATTCCATTCCATTCCTATTACAAAATCAGATAAGTAAAATGTTTTGATGTTATATAATCAACTGATTTATCGGGCAAAAAAAAAATGATGACAACGGACAAAAATTTATTTACGAACTTAAGTTTATTTACACGTAAAACTTTCAGAAATGTAAAGAATGATAAAAGTTTACAAAAAAAAAAAAAAAAAAAGACAAAAAACACAGACGAAACATCTATACAATAAACATTGTATAATTTTCATCATCAGTGACAACATTCGTAATAATGTATAATTATTCGTAATTAAAGGGCAAGTATATATCAACTGCAGAAGGCAATGTATTTACAAAACATGATAACACCACTTCAAAACCTGAAAGTTCAATCATTGAAAGTTATGGAGCTGAAAAATTATTTTCTACACACTGAAACTAATTTACTGTGATACATATGATTAACTGAGCTTGACTGACATGATTTCAGTAAAACATTTTCATGATATGGTGAATTTTTCAGAATTTTTTTGTTACTTATGTTTCACATACCCAGCAAAACAGTGATTTTTTTTCCTTCTTTACAATGTTTGTCATATACCTCTTGTACTTGGCAAAGGGAAGTAATTTGGTTGATGAGTCAAAATGGCTCATTGCTATCGCAGATCAAATGAAATCCCTTGCTTCCCCCTTCCCAGATCTCAGAATTATAGATTGAACTAACCTCTTTCATTGATTACAATACAGGATTGGCTGTGCTAAGAGGGAAAATATCTTCATACAGGAAGGTTCAGAAAAAAAAAAAAATTTATTTCAAACTGTCACTGAAAAGGTTTGTATTACTCACAGCTTAAACTCCTCTTCAGGAAACTGGTCCTCTTTATATTTAAAGAGCCTTATTCATCAAATCCATACTGCACCATCAACATGTGTCATCATCATCATCATTCTAACACTAAGTGGAGTGTGGGACTTCAACACACAATACCGTATGCAAGCTTTCCTTTCCCATGATTTCTTTGAATTTTGTAACAAGTCAGCTGAGTCTTCTTTGCGCCAGGCTCCACCTCACGATTGGAAAGACAACTGAATTTCTATAGACATCACTAGAAGAAATGACATTGTTTCAAGATATAAGAATATTGTCGTTGACTGACAACCTTGTCACATATTACAAATGATAATTAACAACATAAAGGGAAGGCCTACAGAAATAACAAAGTTCACATCTTGAAGCCAGTGGTATCAAAACAATTCCACTGATGAAAATATCACCAACACATTATCGTTATCACTGTGTTTTTATCTGATTAATTAAAGAATTTCATATAACAAAAAAAAAAGTCATCTTCTAACATTGTTCTGACCCTTATTTCCAGGCCAATATTCTCAAAGATCAAACTGGTCCCAAGTTAGATCCTGAATCAATTCAAGAAAAAAACAAAGACAAAAAACAAAAAAATACTTAACATAGAAAAAAACAAGCTGGAACACTGTATGGAATAGGTTGTACGTGAGCAAAAATCACAGTGCAAATCAACATGTGTATGAGTTCATGTGAATAATCAAAGATTACCAATATCAGAAACAATGTGAGCCACATAATGACATAGATAGAAGACAAGATAATGTTCCACCAAAATAATCAGAATCAATCACATAGTCTAGCTTGCTGTGATGTGAAAATGTATCAAACATTTAACAAAAGAAAAAAAAACAAGAAAAAAAATAACAAGAAAAAGGAAACAAAAGGACTAAAACCGGGTTTTTGTGAGAAAACCTATGTGGAAAACATTTTCCAAAACAGATTAACTGAGAACACCGTTAGTCAAGAAACTGAGTAAATATTCCAAAATGAACACATGATTTTGAGTAAGACTGATATGAAAGCAACAGAGCTGTTTAATGAAATGAGTATGCAAGTCTGTAAAAATGTATAACTTTGGATTTTGATTTAAAATTAGGATTGTCTCATCTTTTGTGTAGTAATCCTCTGCTTCAGTACACCAATTCTATATATGTATGACAATTCAGTCTACGACCATATTGGATCTTTTCATGAACATGAGAAACTTAGTTCACCAAACAGTCTGAATATTCTTCTTTAATTTCATGACGCTGTAGCATCTTTCAGAACACAGCAACACTTAGAAATGAAAGAATACATATATATCATCACCATCCGTCTCTGTCTGTGTATGGAGCATTTCAATTCTTTCTAGCTGGAGCTAAAAAAACTGTTCCAATCTCGGATTTAGTTGTCATAGTAAGGTAATAAAAATATTATGTAGTGACTACGATAACTCTACCACCTTCTTGTTCCCACTGCAACACTATCAAGTCCCAAGCCAGGCACAAGCTTTGGATGTCCTATCTGTGATATACACATTCAGCAAATAAGAATTAGGGGATATAAACAAACAGTGAAAAGCAAAGTTGAAAAGTGAAAAGGGTTACTTCTGCCATTATAGACCCGAAGGTTTCTGAGGCATTTCTATTGGTCACAATAGTTTGAAATTAACACAGGACCTAGAGAACAGGCTGTTTTTACATATTCCATGTCAAAACAGGCTTGCCTAGTTCTGGTCAATATGTGGGTCGCAAACAACTTCTACATTGAAACTTCTACATACATGCACTTTATCACTACCAAATTATTATGGCTACCACATGTCTTGTTCTGAAAGTGAAAACAGAATTCACACAAGACCAAGAGAAACAACTGAGTTCAACTTGACTATAACACCAAGCCTATCTAATGGCAACTTTTATCTCTCTCCATAATCCAGCAAATTTTGACAAAAAGATTAAAACTGTGAAGTGAATCTATTCCCTCTTTCAGATCTAGACAATCTACTATTCCATAAGGATCTTTTATTTTTAAATACAATATCTATATACATGTATGTGTCCCATCGATGGCGTAAACAATAACAAGACTATACACATAAGAAACATTTCAAAAATACATACATTAAAAGCATAAAAGTTTTGAAAAAAAAAAAAAAAAAGAGGACATGTTCACGTCCTGAGTGTTTAGTTATGACCAGTGTAGGTTTTAAGTACAAGTGAACACATTGTTTAGCAAGATGAGAGGTTCTCACTGCAGGAACTTCATGACACTGGGGGAACATGTATATCATGTATGGCACAGGGGATATAAAAATATGACATGACAAGGAAATCACAACAGGAAAGGGGACCACATGGCAATGCTATGACATCTCGCAGCTCAAACAAACATCGTTCAGATTAGATCTGATTAGCTCTGATTTCTTAAAGTAAAATTAAGATGCACTGCTGAAATCAAACACTATCACCTTCATTGCTGTGTTGATGTAAGTCGTATGTCATGACACTCCTGAAATACATGTATGTGCTCTGGTGACATATGCTCTACTCTACGTCATAGCATTTCATTTTATGTTCGATGTTCCTGATCTTTGTTTGATACTGTACCACCATGCTAGCAAATAACAAAAATGCTAAGCCCCTCATAATATGTCTCGCACCCAGGGCAAATGAGTCAGAAGTTGCGCGGGACGATTTTGAGCTACGGCCGTTTTTCACTACTGTATATTTCCAAATCAGATAGTTACCAATTTTTTTTTTTTCACAAAAAGAAAACTTAACCTTTATAAGCTGAAAAAAAAAATTGGTATCTAAGTCAGAAAATAGTTAAAAAACTACCATAGCTCGAGATCACCCCAGCCTGATTTCTGACTCATTTGCACTGGGCACACAACATGTATTCTCGACACAACAAACACTTTTCGTGGCATACATGGCGCAAAACGCCCAGCTGTGAAAGGGATAGAATTTAACAAAGAGATATGAACAGATCACAAACTGGTGGGACTGGTTCAGACAAGAGGAAACTTAAAAACAGAAACATTCATTGTATCTTCAAGAGTTCAAATTTTGGTTAATAGAGAAAGAGACATGTCCTTTAGGAATATATAGTGTTGTTTATATCCTAATTATCATTAACCCTCTATTTCTCTGGAAGAAAAACAAAGACATGCTCAAACACACACAGATGACAAACATGTCCATTCAAACAAACAGATAGAATATGAGTGATAAATCTTGATGACAAAGTCAGCAACACTAGCATAAAACAATACAGCCACAGGAAAGTGAGAGAAACTTTTTTGGTAAAATCACAATCGATTTTTGTTCTGCAACATTAAACCAATGCATTTGTAGGGAAAATCATTTAGAATATATTTGACCAAAAAAAAAAAAAAATCAATTTTCAATGTATAATTTTATGTACGAAGTGAACAACAACTCATACAACTGATATCTGATGAAAACAAAATTTATAAATTTGAGAACATGCTATTCCACAGAGGATAATGTGGTCCTCTTATGCAACACGTTGACTTATACTAATAAACAAAAAAAATACATGTATGATATACAAATAATCCATATAATGTACATGATGAAGGTAGATTCAGATAGAATTATGTATTTTACTGGGCTGAGGTTCATATATTCAGCCACTAGATACAGGTCAAACATCACAGGCATGAGAAAACAATAAAAACACCTATTTTATATGGTCATCTCACAGCTCAGGTAACATTTATGGTGATCCCATCAGGTTTTCAATATAAAAAAAAAAGTGAAAAAAAAGTCCTTATGGTCAATAATATATGTTGAAATTTTTCTATGAATAATCGGATTTTCTTAAGATATTAAATTCAATTAAAAAAGACAGTAGTCCGCAGCAAGGCAAAATGCTTGTAAAAAATTTTTTAAAAAATAAAAACAAAAAACAACAACAACAAAAAAACGGATGAAATTTGTACATTTATCAAACTACTAGTATTTTTCCATGATAAAATCACATTTGCTAAGTTTGTAAAACAATGGAATTTTAAACTTGATCAACTAAGAAACCCCCAACAAATAAACAAACAAACAACGAAGTAGCAAAAAAGCCCAAAAACAAGCAACATAATCTCTATATATTGAAACAATAAAACAACAACAACAACAACAAAAATGAATATTAACTCACCAAATACAATGGTTGAGATCTCTATCAGGATAAATGATTCTCCCAGGCAAACTGATATAAGTGGATAATTCACAATTTTATATATAAATCTCATTCTCATTTAAAAAAAAAATATCACTGACACGCAAATTAAACCTCTTTCATAACCCATATGACAAATACTGTTCAGCATGTATATGTATAGTGAAAATGCCGAGATGCTGTTGTGAAAATCTAGCACTAATTGTCTAATCATCATTATCCAATATGTTGCCTGGATACATAGGTTATCAATAGAAGCCCTCTGCCCATAATGATCTGGAGAAGTCGAGGACTATATGTGACCAGCCCTGTCACTTCTCTTTGCCAGGTACAAGAGATGTTGAACAAGCAATGTAACGAAGAAAAAAAAAATCATCTTTCTTCATCTCATTTGAAAGATTAATCATCCAAAATTTCGTCAAAACTACATGTATTATGATAGGAAGAAAGCATTTTTACTAAAGCATTTTTACTATGCCATAAATTTTTCATAATGTACTTTTTAAACAAAAAAATGCAAATGTACTTTTTTCCCTCTCTACACTGCCTGTTCAAAACATCCATTGTGTCTGGGTCAGAGAAATACCAGGGTTGGTCAGAAAAATGTCCATTTTATCATTTCTTTCCATGGGACACAGCTCCTGCTAACATGACAGTTTGAGTAACAACTCCGCACTTGACTGCCCAGACATTTGTGGACGTTCTCAAATCCTGACCACTTCAATGCTAACAACATACGACGTACATGTATGTCTATAAAGTGACTCTCATGTTCAGAAAGACGTAAGTGGTAAGTCTATGGTTGGCCCATCCCCAACCAATTTTGATCAAAATTGATCTGCTGTTGCGATTACTGGCCAATGTTTCACATCCATGCTCTTTTGATAGATGTCACAAGCTGGTAATTGCAGATGAGATAGCAATGAGAATCCAAATCATGTGTATAGTCTGCTTGGTCATGTAACAATTAATAACAGTTAGTAAGTCGACACTTCTGACTGTCTGTGGGAAAGCAGAAAATGGCAGTTGGCTGGCTCGCTAACAGTGGGCGGGACTGAGTGTGGGTGGGGTCGAGACTGACCATAGTGTCTTTAACGCTTAGCGCAAGGTTGCAAAATTGGCATAGCAGTGAGGTGGTTAAACACTGCAGGCTCAGGTTATAGGTAAGTACATTTCACATTTAGTGGTATACATTTATTTACAGCAAGGCTGACTATCTGACATAGGTCATGAGATTGGTTCCTCAGCTGAAGTAATAGCGGTACATTTTGCTTATATTTCTGTCTGCAACTGACTGATCTAACTTACACAAGCTGATTAATTCACACAGGTCTTGACACCGGTTCCTCCAGTAATAGTGGTACACGTCTTCCTCCCCACCTAACTCTCTCTTTCCCTCATTCCCTGTTGTTCTTTCTTTCACTACTGCCAATTAACTTATACATGACATAATTACTATCAGTCTGTGGATAACCAATCATCCACAGCTGTGTATAATACAAGTCATTGTGTAAAGCTATAGAAAAACTAAAGGCTTAAAATGATCATTGAATTCATGACAATGGCACAGCTCTCATGCAGTAAAGCCAATTCTATTTGTGTATACATAGATCATAAATGATTTTTCCACATACTTCATTTTAGATTAAAAAAAACATACTACCCATATATAGGTAAAGCTCTCCTAAATCTATATATGTATTTGAAATTACCATCACCAATCCATAATCATCGCAATCCATAATCACAGTATCTTGCACTACACAGAATTAAATTCCACAGATAAACGGGGAGTGGAAACGCCAAGAGTTTTAAGAGTGAGAGATCAGAATCGTTTAGAGACAGCCAGACCTTTTCATTACATGACCTGTGTTTTGGTATAGATGAAACTTGACTTTGGATGTACATGAATTTGTATCAGTATTTTGGCTCCTTTTATCGCCATGGAGGAAGAGACGTCATAAGGCCAGCGTCGGAAATTAAAATATGGCAAAGTACATAAAATTTAAACATTTTTAAAAAAAATTAACGTAATATCATGTGACACGCAGCACGATGAAAAGTGGCGAAAAATCTTTGTTCTACTTTGAGTTGAAGTCAAGAAATTTGCAATTACAGACAATAAGGGTACCTGTTGCTGCAGCTGAATTTAGTGAGAAATGGCTGATCGCTTTTGCTAATCATTATTATTCCTTATTAAGATCATGTCACTAAGTAAGAACTTTGGACCTTTACTCCATATATTTCAGTAATTTTTAAATCTGAAATACATTTTTAAATGAAAAAGAAGGATTTTGTGCAAAAAAAAAAAAAATTTGCTAAATTCATTCAGTGTTGAAAAAACTAGAGATTGCTTAAGTTTGATGAGTGACTGATTTCATCGTTTTGTGTCTCACATGGCATTTCCACACCTCATAAGCTTGACAGTGAGTGCCTCCTTTCTGCGAGACAAAACTGTCAATCAACACAGATAGTTGAAGAAATTCCATATCTTCTGAGTAAGAAACTACTGTAGCAAAAAGTGAGCCAATGAGTTACTTGCTGAAGGAAAACGAGCACTGCACATTAAAAAAAAACCAAAGCTCTGTAAGGTAATGTACTGATAGCTAAGTGAGTCTTGCTTATAAATACTCAGTGACAGCGTAGTTTTTGTGTGAGAACATCGCCACTTTCTCCTCATATTATGTCCTACAACAGACACATTCAGGACGAACAAAATTGTGCCTTTGTTTGCAATATATATAATTTTAGTAAAAAAAGTTGATTAAGAATTTGAACACAAGTTGTGACTATGATTAAGTACATACAACTGGGAGATGACAGTGGGATGTCGATGCCATCTGGGGGTTTTGTCCTAAAACAGACTTATGAGAGTTGACAGGCTGAGTAAAAATTTCCAAAATATGTCACATAAATCCTGAATGAAAAAAACTCTAATTAAAGAGTCTATCTTTTCTATCCCCTACCAGCTCATGGTTTGAAAAACACTATGGCTGGGTTTGAATTCACTCAACATAAACAATGTCAGGCTATTTCTTATGGCTACACTAGGATACTTAAGTATTCCTAACCTTGTGAGGAATCACATTCATTTCTTTCTTCCCTATTAATTAGACCAAAAAAAATATGTATCTAGATTTTCCAATTTCAAAAAAAAAAAAAAAAAAAAAAAAAAAAAACCAAACATCTATTTCATGTAAAATATGTGAAAGAAAGTGGCTACGGGTATCTTATTATGTCTCATACTGAATGCGATGAACATTTTTTCATTCCTCTTCATGTGACACTTTTTTCCACAAAAACATTTTCAAATGGTGAACATTCGCTGCAAGTTTTAATTCTGACATCGTACAACTCAACTGACCTGACTCTTTATCTCTATAAGACAAAGAAGATCCAGCTATAAAACTGCTGCTAAATGCCACAAAAGCATGGAAATACTTTGCTGCATGGTTCTTTTTCTTTATTAGCACTGCTGGTGCTAAACTTCAAAACGTTCACTATGTTCACGGCCTGAATTTAAAAAAAAACAAAAACTGGAAACTGAAGCTTAAACTGATACTGCATAGGGGAAGATCTGTGGGCCGTTTTCTGCCATTTAGCAGGCATCCACAATGTGTAACCATACCATACAATGAACATAACATATTATAAGACTTGTGCTACAAACTTGTGCTTTACAAAGTAAAGTCTCAAATAACTCTAGAAAATTAGGACTTTGATTTTTGTGCCAGTTAAGTTATTAAACCCATGTCAGCTTTCATGCTCCATCCATAGAAACTGGACCCATTTTCAAAAGCAAGAAAATACATTTTAAGCTAAAGCTCATAAAATTCCTTTTTTTTTTTTTTCTCAGCACCAACACTGCCGTTCTAATTACTGAACTTATATGTAGTTTCCACTGATATTACTGGCAAAATTTAAAAAATGCTCCAGTATGTATGGTATTCCTGTGGAGTGGACTAGAAATGTATCACTTTTATTTTTATGATCAAACAATCCCTAGTGAACCTTACATAGCATTTTCCCTCACAGCTGCCTGTACTGGGACCAGTGCTGAAACTATAACTAGCATAAAAATTCTATTACAGACAAACAGCAATATTTCTGAGGATAAAGAAAATTCTTAGTGCAGATTCTGCAGGTTTCCTCTCCAGTTCATGCCAAGCCAGTGTTCATGTACTTGGACAAAATATCTTTGGTCATCACAATTTTAACATTTTCCCATTCATTCAGTATAACATTCCATGGTATGAAATCCAACCTTCTGCACTGTTATATTCTCTACAGCTGCATTTGGTTTACTATGTATTGAAAAGAGAGTTTCCAAAAATAACTCTCAATTTTTCTTTGAAAAAGAGTTTTCAGGGAAAAGATGTTTTGTGATATTGGTAGCCCAGCCATGGAACTGTCAGGCTCAAGATCCTAAGTTCTGTCATTGGAACTGCAACCCAACCCAACATTTTCTCCTAGGAAAAACAGTTCATACATTTTACTGACGACTCAGGTTAAAAGGAATACCTGAAAATAACGTTATTAGTAGAAAGGATCTGATGCCTAACAGGCAGCTGCCTTGTACACTTTGTAGAAGCTCAGAGTGTCTATGAGTGCTTCCTTTGAGTCTATCGGACAAATAATCAATTAAAGTGCTTAGAGGACTTCAGCAGGACTAAATGGTATGTAAACAGATGTTGAAATAGGTTAGGATGGTCTATTCACAGGTGTCTTTCACGGAGTCCTTGGCCTGAGCCACCAGTACAATATCTACAGCGGAGACGTCCAGGGGGGAAACAGGTGGAGTGGAACTGCTGCTCTTCCCTCTAGAATGCTGGATGTTGGCGGAGCAGCTCTCCTCTGAAGTAGTGGCCTCATGAACAGAATACTGAACATGATCACTGTTGCTGCAGGAGGAGATAGCTTGACCATTGTCTGAACTCTGGCTCTGAGCTGCCATGGTTAGAGAATAATTTCTACCAGATTCAACAAGTCTGTCATTACTCTGTGCCAACTCTTCTAAATTCTCCTCCACAAGAGAGGGAGAAACACAGTGGACCTGAGGTTCAGCTGATTGCTGCCTTGGCAACCTCTGCTCCCACACCTTGGATTTTGCTGAGGCAGAGTCCAAGGACAGCTGACGAAGACCAGCTCTATATGAACTCTGACCTTTGGCATCTGCATCTTGGCAAGGTTCGCTCAAAGATCTTTGAACTCCAGGATCAATATTCAATACCTTCTTACTGGTTGTTCCATCAAATTTAGCAACCTGGTTCTCATCATCCTTTGGTTTTTCCAGCTCCTGGATGTCAGCATCAGGACAAACATCTGGTCTGTTGGGTTCCGTATTTCGAGAGAAATGCAAGTTGACACACTGACCTCTAGTGAGATGGTCAGATGGACTATCAAAGGTCTTGTCATCAGTCTCCTCTGCAACAGCTGTAGTCTGAGTATGCAATTCATGAGAGTAGCCGGTACCTGAGTCATTAATCTCATGCCGAATGATGATGTCAGGATGAGTTGTGGCAGTCGGGTCTATGACACCAGTATGATTTATGTCATTTGTGATCAGCTCAAGACTTGAGGAATCACCTGTCAAATGACTACTGGTTTTCATATTGTCTGACATTGGATTCTGATCAACAGCAGGTTGACAGTGGCTGTTGGAATCACTGCTGTGATCTACAAGATGACTGTGTGCAAATGCTGTCGGAGAAGTGTCAGTTCCATGGTATGAATGAGTAGCTAGCTGGTCTTTGGTATCACTGATGTTAAAGCTCGTTGTTCTGGCGCTGTCGTTGCTATCGAAAGGACCAACAATTTGACTAGACACTGAGAGATGGGGAGAACTGTGGTCTATAACAATGACATGACCGTTGGAGGTAATACTGTTTCTGTCCTGATCGGGAACAAATTCCCCACCGACCTCATTCTGGTGTCTTATCTCGAACACACCTGAAGGTATGAAGCCAGTGCTGGGGCGAGGTGCAGGGACTTCAGGGGCTGTGAGATCACCATTGGTCTGGCTGTGACTGGCATCCGCAGCCGACTTTCTCTGTGGTGAATCAATCAAGTGGCCGTTATGATTGCTGCTGTTGACAACTTCCCGACCACTCCCGCCACTGACTGTCCTCTTCCGTTCTCGTCCGCCCATGTCAGTTGAGTCAATGGCCATGACATCACAACTGGCAGCTTTCTTCACTTCTGATTTAAAATCCACACCGAGACTTTGGGTGGAAGAAACAACATCTCCGCTCAATGACTTCCTCACCCCCTCTGTCTCTGATTTCACTCTGTCTCGCTCTCGGAAACTGCCACCACGACTGCGAGAGCCACGGAATGACCTGCGACTGATGTTGCTGGCATTAGAGGAGCGGCTGCCATGACGACTCAGTCTCTCAGACGATCTGTTCATGTTTCTGACCAGGTCTGCTCCACTTTCGTCCCCAATGGGCGTGTCTCTGTCAATCAAAAAGAAACAAACACAAACAGTAACCAGTTTGCTTTAGATAGTCTTCACATTGTCTGTTTCCGAGAATCATTCATTCGTAACTTGCAGACACCTTACAGTGACAAACTAACGTGATTGAACTACTGCTTTAGCAAACAACTGAACTTTCCAGATGCTGGGCATTTTAAAAGCCTGAATAATCACTATTTGAAACCAGTTTGAAAGGAAAACTTCACAAAATCATTAACCATCAAAATGTTCTCAAAAATATCCTCTGAAAAATATAAGATGAAATGCTACATTATTTGTCTGTATGAGCAGAGTGTTTTAATATTACACGAGATAACAGATTAGGACCTTAACCGTCAAAAACAAAAAAGTTGTTCTTTCACAGAAACTAATAAATGAAAAAGCATCGAACATTTCAAATTGAATGGACACGTACATTTTTATAGTTTCAATCTGATCTCATTTAATCTCTTAATAAACTTATTAGCTGCAGATGTATTGATATGAAGAAAGGAATTTTCATCCTAAATATTAGTGCTGGGCATCGACCTGGGTTTTGAAAAACTGGATTTTCGAATTACCCAATTCGCAATAACTGGGTCTAAACTGAATTTTATCCATTTTCACATTGATTTGATAAACTGGATTTTTTAATTATCCAGTTCATAACTGGGTCTTAACTGGATTTTATCCGTTTTCTGGGCAGCAACTTGCAATCTAATTTCGGTTTTTGAATTAGATCTACCTTAGCACAGCGAGCCGCCTGGCTACCTTATAATATACGACTGGTCTCGTCTGCCCGCTCGCCCGCTCAGTTGCAGTTTTGCGTCTGCCCTGCTTGTGCGCGGCACACATGCTTAACCCTCCTCCTTCCCCCTCCTCCGCTCATCACAAACCCAGGCTGGAGTGCAGCATAATGAACTGTTGTTTCATTGTTGTGGTTTTGTTAAATTTTATGGCCAATTATACAACACCTACATATACTACACAGTCCTAAACATGCCAACCTATATGAGGATAGTCCGACTCTTGCACCACCTTAATACATGTTGTCAAGAAAAATTGAGAAAAAAAAAAAAACAAACTCTCCCACATTCATTCATTCAATGGCTTCTCTAATTTTTCTGCATGTTTTTTGTTGCTTTATTTTCATAGTTTATTAAAGAAAACAATCATGTTAACATCTTCAAATACCAGCACATGACAAGTATAATTAATCATGTTTCAAGCTTAGTTTGCAGTGTAGTCTGTCATAGTTAATGAATAAAACCAGTTCGGTACTTGAATCAGTTGAAGACCTGGTGGCAAATGACAGTTCCAGATCTAGTCCCTTGGTTTTCAACTTTTTTATCGAGAGCTCGATAGCTAGAGCTAACAGTTTGAGTCTGGTGTATGGTCACACATCTGAAATCCTGCCTGTGAGGCCCTACTTGCACGAGGAGAGACATCTAATAATACATGTAACTGCGCCTGAACTGGATTTTATCCGTAACAGCGCTTTCTGGGCTGACTTTCTCTGGCACAGCGAGCCGCTTGCCATATAATATTGTAAACTCCTTGCTAATATTAACATACATCTGGTCCCGTATGCCCGCTCGCTCACTCAGTCACAGTCACGCGTCGGTTTGCCTTGCCTATGCATGACGCTCGCGCTATTCCCTCCCCTCCTTCCCCCCCAATAGTACTGTTGCAATGTGCAGCATATGAATTATTGCTTCATTGTTTTATTTCCAATTTTACAACACGGGAATATATTAAATGTAAACAGTTCTAAACACCAGTAAACATGCGGGCCTATACCAGGATAGTCTGACCCTTTCACCACCTTAATACATCTATAAATTTCTAAAGAAAAAATATCTCCCATGTTCATTCATTCAATGGCCTTCTCTATTTTTTTCTGCATGTATCTGTCTACTTTATTTTGGCACTTTTTCAAAGAGCAGAATCATGTCAAAAGTTAGGTTCGCTGGTGCAATATACTACATTTGGCTATTCATGTTTCGGGAGCGGTCCTAGTCATCATACTCAGGTTCTCTGTTGATGGATATCATCTTCAGATACGGATAAACTACAAATTAGATCTAATATTCTTTCAAGCTTGGTTTGTAGTGTAGTCTGTTTTTACTATTAAGCAAAGCAGTTCGCCATTTGATCCAGCTGCAAATGCAGCCTGCGAATTCATTGGTTTTCAATCTTTTTGGCCCCATGCGACAGTTCACAGTTCATCATTACTCAAAGCTAGCAGTATGTGATCCCAATTCTCTGAAATCCAGCCTGCGATGCCCTATTTGCACAGCAAGTGACTGTGTATGACTGCTACAGTACTTCTTGCCCTCCCCCTCCTCTCCCACTGTTTGCGTGATTCTTTGATCTTTTACACCACCACAGAAGTATGGACCTAAACTTGGCGCTCTCCCTCCTCCCCCCCCCCCTCCCCCACTCAACACTCCATGCACTGGTAGAAACAACAAGCAAAGAGTAGACAAGACAAGGCTGGTAATCACAACCAATCAAAGAGCCATGCGGTAGAAGTGAATAAGGGAAGAGGAACTGGTAAGCGGGTCAGGTAAATGTACCTGATAATGGATAGGAACCTGATAACCAAATCAGGTAAATGAACCGCTTAAGCAAATCGGGTAAATGAACTGGATAAATTGGAAAATTTAATTATTTAAGCTGAACTTTGGAACTGGTTATCCAAATTAAGATCCAGATTTCCGCCCAGCACTACTGCTTAATTTTCTTGGAGCTTATAGACACAGTCAAACGCAGAAAACTTGAACATGGAAATCCCGAACGCTGTCACCGGCCCCATTTAAATTCTTAAATTTTCTTGAATGATTTGATCACCATCTACTGGATCTCAAAACAGCAGAATATCAGATTAGGCCCCTTTCTTGTCTCGCCTTGCTCACCCCAGCCTGTTGGTGATAAGGGAAAAGTCTGCAGGAGTGATAGGGTAGGCAGTGTATAATGCAGTCTAAATTTGAGCCTTATGAAGATGAATCATTGAGAGGGGGTGGTGTGGTAATTCAGGGGGTGATGGACCAGGACACACATGCTGTCTGTATTGCAAGGAATAACCAGTCTACATGAGACAATGCACTCACACCAACATGGCCGAGTGGTAACACTGGATGATGTCATGTACATGAACTGAGAGGAATTAATTCCAAGAATACTGCTAAGACTGTACTACATTAGTGCCTCATGGCTATGTCCCTTTAGCAGTCTTTCTATTCCTTTGTAAAAAAAAAAAGCTGTCATGGAAATCTCATATTAGGGAAATCTCAAACACATTTTTCAATCCCTGAGAAATTTGAGTTTTCCGTGCTCAAATGTATATGCAATTTGAAAAAAACTGAATCGGTGTGATGTTTGCTTTTGAGCTCTCTTGTTTGTGTTTGTTTTTCTTAAGCCTTTCAATCCAAAGAAAGTAGGATTATCTCGGCTTTTAGAAGTTCCCAATTTTTGGTGAGAAATTTTGTGGGTAGAAATTTGGAATTTGGAAATTTT
>JBCEWB010953417.1:0-15347 GCA_039654565.1 Peronia peronii
AAAATGCGGGTTTTCGATCTTCGTGTCCTTTCATCCCCCGATGCAGGACCCGCGAGTCGATCCCGGCCCGTTTTCTCGCAAACGCCATACCACAGAGCCACTGTAGTGTGACAGGCCCCGCGTGACTTATATAGATAACAGTCAGTTGGGAGGCTGACAATAAGACGATGATGGGCTCTATTTCTTTCAATTTACTGACGTGTAGATAAAGATAATAAATAGTATGATGGGTGTGATAAAAGGAGGAAAGACAATGGATAGGACTGAGGAAGGAGATGGTGGCAGCTATAAAAGAACTGATATTAATTCATTGACTTACTTAGTAAAAGTATGTGATCCTAACGATAAATGAATGTCCTCTTATAGTTGTTACTTGTTATCAAAGATTATTACCTTCCTCTTTGCACACGTTGTCCTGACCTTAGACTGAATTTGTTCCTGGTCCTTTCATTTGATCAAATGCTGCAGTCGAATGTTGACAACAATTAGGAATGTCTTATCATAAGAGTTACACTGGAGAGCCTCTTCTGTTTCGTCTCCGTCTGTTGCCTCTGTAATCTTTCGAACGATTGAGCACCGCAATCCTGAAGTATGAAGGCTGACTGATGCAACGGTTTGGAATACCTTTTTTGCACATCTTAAAAATTCCTGGAAATTGGATGAAGGGAATCGCAAACCTCCCACCTGGCACTCGTCAAAATTCTTGCAACATAAGAACTAATAGTTTGGACTGGTGATGTTTTTGTCTACGGATATGACAACATGCCCAACTACAAAGATGTCATGCTGAATCTAATGGATAATATCTTCTTTTCTTTCATTGCCTACGCATCCACTATGCTTCCTTTTCAGTCCAACTTGCATAACAGATCCGACAGACACTCCAGAATTTTAACCATAGTCATGCATTCTTAAAATCCTGTCAACTGCAACTGATCTTTCAATCTAACAATATTTTTTAAAACAACCAAAGCGTTACAATTTACCAGAATAAAATAGTTTTTTGTTTTCAAAATGTACATTCACAGTAATCAAGGATTCGCCAATGCATTAAAATCCGTGACCAATATTTGACAACAATATTGTAACATTAAATTGGACAATAAATATATGCTGAAATGACGCTCTAAAAAAATAATCATAAAAGCCATGTAAAAGTTTATAAAGGGACTGGGTCTAATGGAAAGGAGAAAAACGATAAATCCAGTTGTTTGTTCTTTGAATTCGGCCTGGATAAGTTGAGTACACAGCAGAACATCATTTACAGTGTGTATTCTTAGCGCTCGCCATTGTTACAACTACCGAGAATAAGGATTCATCTTCTATTACTGCCGTTACTGCCAACGCGGATGTCTGACCCAGACACACGGATTCAGTCATAGTTACCTGTCTCACTGTGGAGATACCAAATTAGCTCTGTTTGTATCCTGAAAATGAAACCGTGGTTTATATGTACTCTTCGCTTGTTATCATGCATTTACCCATCATTCGGCCATAAAAAACAAACAAACAAAAACATTCTTCAAGAAAATGAACAACTAATGTAACGCAGAGCTGGGCTTAGCATCAGTTTTGAATTTGGTATATAAATCGGGTATCGAGCCACAAACAGTTCTTAGTCTGTGAACGAGGTAGTTTAGTATCTCTACCATGGTTAATGTTTAATGTAGTCCCACTCCGACTCACCTATGCTTAGCCTAGACTTAGCCCGACTTCAGTGACAGACATAACCATTATGAATGTAACTGATTTCATGATCCAAGAGGAAAAATGTAGGGATCCTTGAAGTTTTAATTACAGTTTCCACTGTATACCATTTGATGTTATATAATTATTTTCCCAATAACTACTGACTACAACATAATTTGATCTTATATCATAAGAAATCTATCTTCCCAGCAGGGGGAACTTGTTTTCGTTCAATTGGAAATCATTTCTTTTACATGACAAGTAGACAGAACCAATGGCATCGACAGGTAACTCCAGTTATACCTGTTCCTTGAGCCCAGAGATTCTGGAAAAAGCCAAGAAAGAGCTGAATGAGGATCCAAAGACAAGACTTCTTGAGGTCAACAATTTGAGACTCCGAATAGAGAAAATACCAGGTAAGGTTCAGAAATATTGACAGTTACTATGTAAAGCAAATACATTTTATAATAATTAGCGGCATGGTGGATATTGAAGAACTTTTGGTGAATGTTTTTACTTTAGAACTGATGTCATTCATGTTGAAAACAACAACAACAACAACAAATTGCTGTCCTCAGGTTTGCAGCCACGAACAGATACCCTCTTCCTACTCCAGTTCTTACGAGCCCGCAAATTCAACCAGGAAAGAGCCCTCCAGCGGTTCAAGTCATACAATGAAGTTCGTCGGGATAATCCAGATATATATGCTGATCTGAAGCCATCTCAGATCAGACATGTGATAGACAATGGTGTTGTAGACGTATTGTCTCAACGTGATAAAAATGGCTGCCGCGTGGTTATTATCAGACCAGGTCAGTTATAACGTAAACCGCGCTGTAGCAGCTAAAATTTAGGCATGCTTATGTTATAGTTGTGAAGACACACTTTTCAAGATCTGTATAATTTCTCAAATCCTCAAAAAAGATAAAAAAATTAAAATGAGACGTGCGAGACACAATGACATCGATCAGACACTGATTAGTTTTACAGCATATTAGTATTGGTGTCACATTTAAATTTATTGATTCGCTGTCTGTTAGTGAAAAAATCTTTTCTACTTCAGTAGAGATTAAGATATTGGCAAGTTAAGAGACCGAGGGTGACCTGCTGCTACAGATGAATTTAGTGAGAAAATAGCTCATCAATTTTGTTAATCCCATTCTATTTAGGTTATGGCACTAAATTGTAAATGTTGAATTTTTGGTCACCAAATATTTTGATTGGACCTAGAGAGGTTTTTACTTTTGTTGAAAACGTCATGATCCCTCCAATCAGATTGGTTTGGCGAACACTTGATTTCATCATGCCTCATCTTAAATGCATTATCTACAGATGATTTGCAATGTTGTGTATCTGTTGCTTTAATTCTCTATGTTTGAAAAAACACAGATTTCTTTCACTCAATGAAAACCATGTTTATCCCACAGGCAAATGGGATCCTGATTGCTTTCCTATATCTGATGTTGTGAAAACTATATTTCTGGTCATGTCAAAGTTGTTACAAGTAAGCAAAGTTACATTGTAGTGTTTTGTTTATTATGGAAAATGCTTTTCTAGTTGGGCTTATAGTAGATTTTGCTCCATTTTTGTCTCTAATTTACAATTACATTCTAATTTTGCATGTGAACTAGTTTTCAGTTGTATAAAAGATGGCATTTATAGAGTGCATTTATAAAGCATCGATTCAAAGCAGTTTTACAATCCATTACAACACTATCTAAACGGGATACTCAAGCACTTTCGTAGTCTCCTGATAAACATATATAATGGCTGTCTATTAGGTGCATTGAGGTCAGTCTAATGTTAACTTTCTCCATCTACAGTCGGGTACCCATTTTCATAGGGTCTAGTCCGAAAATGTGAGTAAAATTGTTCTTCCCAAGGATAAAATTTGAGGCCCACTTTAAATCCAATAACTTGTTTCTTGGTCTGATAGCCCAATCTCTAGGTCATGCTGTCTGTTATGCTATAAAAAATGCCGTCCATTGTTGTGTAATTACATCACTGTCTGGGTTGAATTGTTATATATCCTGACAATTACTTATGCTTGATCCTGGCAGGAGGAAGAGACTCAGGTACATGGCATCCATATCATCAACAATCTGGCGGGAGTCACATTGAAGCATGGCTCCAGTTTCACCCCATCCGCAGCTAAGAAATTCACACAAATTGTGCAGGTAAAGCTTATTGTTTTTCCATATGCTGGACCAATCACATACAAATATCCTAGTGCTTATTTTGTGAAGCAATAGTCCACAGGTTTTGGAAACGTTCAGCTACATATAGCAATTGAAATGAAAATAAAGTTTATATATATTATATATAACCTAAAGTTTTGTGATATGGAGCATGAATTTACTTTAGAAATGTTTGAAAGTTGTATTATGTTCCGTCAGATGGAAGTATTAGGACAATTATTTAATGCTAGATAGAACTCAAAGTTACAGAGAAATTAGGAAACAGATCTGTATACATGACTTTATTTTGTCTCTTCCTTCATTGAGCATTGTACAAAGTCTATCTTTTATCGAATAACTAGTTGTATTCATGGAAAAGTATGGCAGTACAAAATATAATCAGATACTTTAATTTTTTCCTTACGAACCATCTAATTTTAGGACTGTCTTCCACTTCGCCTGAGGCATTACGACTTTGTGAATGAACCACCTTTATTTGATGTTATCTTCACAATTATCAAACAATTTTTGAAAGACAAGCTAATGAAACGGGTAAGCTCAGACAACAGTCCTTTGTGTGGCATTTGGGATTAACAGGTTGAGGATAAAATGAGATGAAAATATTAGGTTCTGACATAGTTATATGTGACCCACTTACAATAGAACAAAACAATTAATTATTGATCTCAGGAAAAATCAAAATTTCCACCTGTCTATTGAAATTAGAAATGAATGCATCAAGCAGGCAGGCACACACAAATGCTTGGAAGTACATTACTTTCTATATACGTCTTTCAACCTCCTGGTGAAGGTTGAAGTAATCTAAATTTCATTAATGGATTGGCATGATCATGTTTCTTTCCTCCACTCAAAGATTGATAAATATTTATATTGTATTAGAAAACTGAAATTATTTGATAAGGTCAATAACTTGATTAACATGTTCTATAAATCCATCATATAGCGTGTTATAACTTTTTAAATTACAGCTTGGGCAGAAAATATTGTGAACTAGACAAATGGATCATAAAAAGATGTATTAAGAAAGGGAACAAAATTGTTAGAGAATCATGAGGACATCAGTGTGCTCTACTAGGTGGCCTGTAAATCAAAGCATAACATAACATGGGAATACTCTGTGCACCCACCTTATAATCAGTTAAAATATTTTGAAAGAACTGGGAGTTTTTTGCATGTAAGAATTAATCATGAATGTTACAGAAGTTCATTTCTGTCATCAGTGGTTCATTTATCAAGTTGAGATAATGTCCCTTGAATCTGCCTTGTCTAATGCTATTTATGGTTTTGTCCGTATGTAAGTGTGAATATATATATTTTGTATCTCATCAACTGTGAATATACTTTTTTTCCTCTGAGAACAAATATATATTATTTTATTTCTTGTCTTTATTTAAAAGGCAGACTTTTTGGTTTAACTTTCCTCTTTCTGATAAAATGGTCAAACTTAAATGCAGGAAGATGTGTCTCTCTAAAAAAAATCAGGACAGAAAGACTTAAGATTTTTAAATTTTTTTTTTTTTTTTTGGTGTGCCTTCATCAATCAATATGTTATAGAATTTAATCAGATGAATGTAAACAATTGTACTTTGTTTCTGTGTATGTAAGTATATGATACATGTATAGGTGTATATGTATTATGTATATGTGTGTGCAGGGGGGGATGCATGTGGGTGCGAGGGCATGCAGGCATGTAAATATGAATGCACATATGTATGTGTATTTGTAGGTAGGTAGGTAGGTGTGTAGATAGGTATGGATGTCGGTAGGTAGGTAGGTAGGCAGGTTAAATATTAGGTACGTAGGTATATATATGTGTTTGTGCAATGTAGGTATGTAGTGTATGTGTGTGTGTATATATATAAATACATACAATGGACCCTTGGATTATGAACGGCTCAGTTTACGAACAAATCAATTTATGAACAAGCTCTGCAAACAAAATTTTACCTCAACTTGTGAACAATGATTGGGATAATAAACATGCCGACTACCCACAATCTCATTGAACATATGCTCAGTTGCACTTTGTCAAGTACACATGTGCATCAGCATGATGTGTTGTCTTGTGTCCTTTCTTGATATGTTAGTGTTGCATGTATTTTATCCCCAAGGGGATTCCCCTTTGATGCAACAACCTCCTTTTCTCCTCCTTCACCAATCAGTACATGTGCAAACAATAAAAGTACAATAGAATTTATATTGAATTTCGTGTTACAATGGATTTGTCTCTAATTAAGAATATATGTACATGCATTTCAATTTAATTACATTCTTCATTTAGAAAAAAGTGCTTGTAAAAATACCATACATGTTTTTCTGAAGCTGAAATGGATTAATTGTGTTTACTCTCATTTCAATGTTTCAGTTTATGAACAATTTGGTTTATGAACAGAGTCCCAGAATGGATTAAATTCGTAACCCGGGGGTCCACTGTATATATTTATGAATGGATAGAAAAAGTAGCAAATGCATGCTGTAGTCTATTCTTCATATCTTTTGTTTGACCTTTATTGCACTGATCAATATGTATCTCCATATGGATAAATAAAATATTTGTTTTCTTATTTCTGTTCTTATTTATTTTTTTAAAAATTGTATCAATACATAATATTAATATTGATACATTTACAGTAGAACCTCATGTTTAATAACATGAATAATGACAAAATACAAAAAAAAAATTCAACTCCTGGAATAGCAACAAAATTTCAAGTTGTTTTTCCTGCTATAGTCACTATATGACACATTACTTGAATAACGACAACTGGCTGTATGTGACATTATTATTTTACCTTGCCACCAACTTAAATCTTCATTATTTCTCTCTATACTGAAATAACAAGAAAATCTTGCCAGAGCACTCAAATTTTATTATTCCCAAGTTTCATAATACATGTATAATAATTTGCTTCTAATCAGTTTGTCTTAAATGGAGCCAAGTTTGACAAAATCCACAAGCTGATCAGTTCTGATCACCTGCCCACAGATCTTGGTGGCAAGTTGCCCTTGTACAATAACAAGGTAGGTTCACTGAAAATGGCCATGCCTCTTATTGAGCATGTGAAGTCCTTAGATTCTCCAATCGTAATTTATCCTTGGTATGGGTGACAACATGAGAATTGTTTGTTGACGTTGTCATTTGCATAATTGTCGACATAAACTTATTGTTCATCTCGTTGCTATGTGGACTTTTCACTTGCCTTATCACAGACATAGATGTGTTTTTGTTTAAACTTCATTTGCTTGCTTCACTGTAATGAGCCAGGAATAATGATTTGTGAAAGTTTTAGAGAATTTGTACTTTGTTTCACTTTGAATATTCATTGAGGGGGAGGGGGCATCCTGAAATATGGATTTTGCTCAAAAAATGCGATTTTGAGTTTTTGTTTTCTCTTAAAAGCACTGCCTTTTCTGCGTATAAAAGTGGTATCAAAAAGTGGATATGTCTATTCTAACGTGTTTGACCAATGGTCATTAAACGGTACACCTAGCCTACTGTCAACAAGGATTTGGCTCCATCTGGCTATTACATGCAGTCGTAGATCATCACTATACTATATGATTGTATATAAGAAAAAGTGCATAAGACACTTGATTATGACCTCTTCTAGCAATATCATGAGCCTTAGTGCCAGGGATGGACATTGGATGACCACTATGAGGCAAAAAACACTTCGAGAAAAGATACGCCCAGAAAGCCGAAAAACGGCAACAAGACACATAGAAGTCATGGAGAGAGGGCTAGTATGTAAAAAGGTGCTGTTCCGAGGCTGAAAGCCGAACAAAAAATTCTCCTTGTTCATTTTTCCATGAAAAAAACTTCAAACGCGTTTTTCTCAAAACCGGGTTTTTTGACAGTTTTTTGCTATCTACTTTTTTGTTTCGAAATCGATTCTAACCAAATTTGGCATACACCATTTCCATAACAAGACTAAATAACGTACATATGCGCGACTCATTCGGTTGGTAAGTTTTCGAGAAAAATGGGGTTTTAATATGGAAAAACGGTGAAATTTGATTTTTTGTTACATGGCATTTTCAAAAATTTCTAGAAAATTTTTTGTTCCATAAGGAGGGCTGAAAATGCGTAACTTTTTTAGATATTATATCAAACAATATGTTCACCAAGTTTTGTCAATTTCCATTGAAATTTGACGAGGAGATAGATTTTAAAATCAGCCAATTTAGAGACGAAAAAATCCAATATGGCGGCGTTGCCATGCAACCGTATAAAAAAGTCGATTTTTTTTCCACTGTTTTCCTCTAATTTGAACATGCCGAATTCGATGGAAAAGGTTAAAATAGTGTATATTTAGTAATAAAAAAAATCACCTTCAGGATGCCCCCCTGTTCTGTTGTTTTTTTTTGCCTTTTTTTTTCTTTTTTCATGTAACAAAATTTATTATTGAACCTGTACACATAGATCTACTTTATTCCATCTAGATGATTCTTTTGTTTGTTTTGTCTTTCTAATGTGAACAGTTGTGGACTTGAAAAAAATCAATAGAATAAGTTGATGCAACTTTTTCTTTGATTTTTGAAAAATATTGTTATGTTATGATTTTGAATGCATATGAAAATGCTATGTTTTCAATGGCAAACCCTTCATAAAGTATTGACAAAACTAAACTATTTCAGGAATGGATGGACTCATTCCTTGCTTCTGATGCCATGTTTGAAGAGAACAACAAGTTTGGGTTTGTGAAGATGAGTGTGAGCAAGGACAAAAACAACAGCTGTAGTGGAGATGCTGACATTGAGGGACTGGGAGGGACATTCAAGAAGCTGGATGTCTGATGTTAAAATTCATTACTTGTTATGTTGCAATATTGTAAGATTTCATGACCGATGATTTTATTTTGTGGAATTGTGAGTCAGCATGCTTAAAACTGATTTTTTTTCTCGTATACCATTTGATAAAACAGACTGATGAATGATGCTACCAATTGTGATGAATTCAATATCTCATTAAGATTTCAGATTAGCAGTGTATTTTTCACTGATCTTTTTATGGATGATAGGAACATCTTTTCAGTCAAGAATAAAAAGGAGTTTGAATAAGAAAAAAACAATCAATATGCCTAAGGTCACTATCCATCACAACTGACCCTCAATTAGTTGAGGTATTTGAGGTTTCCCTTTTTAAAAGAAACACATTTTTATTGTATTTTATATCTTTCACTTTGTTGTGCCTTTCCAGTAATATATAATTTTCCTGTCTTGTTTTATGAAAGATAATTGATAAATTTAACTTGTTTTTCATGATGTTCGATTTACAACTATTAGTATGGTGCTTCTCTTGCACTGCTTTTCATCATAGAATAATGATTTTTTCCACTGAAGTTATCTTAATATCTTTTCCATAATGATTTAAAACTTGTCAAGAAAGTAATTTTTTTTTTTTTTTATATACATTGTGATTAAGGACAATTTGTTTTTGATATGGTCAGATAATGTAGATCACTTTCCTCATCAATTTGTTCAAGACACTCATATTTTTATTTATACGATCTGGTATTACTTGTGATTTGAAAGATTGATTGATGCACTCTCTGTTGAGTTGATATTAAATCTGCATTGTTGTGAAAACAATTCCAACAGACTTTGGATATTTGTATGACTGCTGGCCAATCTTGTAATTTTGAGATCTGTTCTGCTTTGTAAGTAAAATCCATTATTTTTTCACTTCCTTCTTTATCATATGGCTTCTTGCAAATATTGACCACTTTTAATGTGAAAAAATTGTTTCATCTATTTCCTCATCTCAGAATCTATATAAGTAACAGAGAGCTGTGTAATGTTGAATGAATTCCTTGAATGGGTACAGTCATTTAACTTTATTTTTCTGCAATAGCCAGTAGAAATTTTGTTTTCATTGTAGAACACTTTTAACAGTTTATAAAATATACTTTTAATTTACTTTTGAGTGTCAATAGAAATGGACAGGTTTCAAATGACCATTGTCTGTTTCAGTCTGAGATATTGTTTTTTGTTTTTAGCATTTCTTTTTTTAATATTGTTCTTACAGAAATCCAATTTACCCCATTTTGCCTTTATCGTAAGAGATCACATTTTTTTTTTCTTTAGCTGATATTTTAATAGTGTGATTGCCATGATTAAATATTATTTTCTATCTATTTCTTGAAATGAGACAGCGTTGCTCAAGTTTATGTCAGTCACCACTTACAGATGTGTACATGCCTTTCCACTGATATACATACAAATGTAATTTATCCCATCTTGTTGAGACAGTGGTTGTTCAATGTAGCTTTCTTTTTCCTAACAGATCTCAGCATTCTACAAAATACACGTACATGTATATTGGTAACTTTTTTTGCTGATTTTTACAGGTGTTGTCAGCTCAATGTTTTCATTAGTTCTACTGCATTAGATTTTATAGTTGTAGTTTATACTGATAAAACCACTGATTTTGGTGCACCTACCGATGTTGACAATCTATTTTTTTTTTATAGATGTCTATGATTTTCAGAGTAGGAATTTCCCTGATATTGAGTGGTTTGGTTTTTTTTTTTTTTCTTTTGATGTTTTGCAAACAATCTGACATATTTATTGTAATTGATTAGTCTTTCACATTCTTCTACAGGCAGATACAGCGGATTTTGTAGTCGCACGAATGCATATAGATCTATCATATTTTTATGGTTTTAGGAAATGTTTGATCGTGTTGTATTGTCCAAACATTATTTTACAACATATTACTAAAATTAAATAGAAATCATGTACAGTTTTCCTATCTAATTTTGGCGTAGGATTGATTTTATGAAGATTAAAAGGTTCCATTGACTCTGTGTAGTGATTGTTATAGTGGTTTAATTTCTGTTTACCTTTGTTCCTCGTCAACTTTCTTGTTCCTGTATTGTTGATGGTCATTTGTGGCTTCTGTCTGCCTTCTTGCATTTATGTGATGACCATTTGTGGGTTCTACGTCTTTCTCCCTCATGATACTGATAATATTATGGACTTTTTGTGATTTTTGCTTACTATTATTAACTTGTTTTTGAGACATGGTCAAATTGTGTTTTTGTCTCACATATCAGTCACATGGCTATTGTGTAATTCTTGAGTTTCTGTCTGCATTTTTGTCTTTGTAAAATCGTCATTTTGTGATATCTGCCTTTTGTTTTGGTGTAGTGATCACTGGGTTGCGGATACTTTCTCGTTTGAGTGCTTCCCTGTCTCTTGTTCAATATAACAGTCATTTTGTTTTATAGTTTTGTATGATTGTTCTTGTATAGCCACATTTTGATACTTGTCTTATTCCTTCATAAACACTTTTTGGCATCAAGATTAGACTATCATATCGCCCATAGGCCTGTTAGAGTAGATTGATCAGAGTTTTCTCACTCATATTTCACCTTTCATTATCTGGTCTTCCTTCTCTCACCTTTCCTTTCTCTGTCCATCCATCCACTCACTCATCCATCCATCCATCCATCCATCCATCCATCCATTCATCCATCCTTCTATCTACCCATCTATTCATCCATTCACTCATCCCGCCAACCAGTCACCTATCCAACCAAACATCCATTCATTGGCTATCCGTTCCTCCCTCTCCCTGTCAAACTATTTTCTCGGGTTTTCAAACAATTTAGTTCTCCCTTCAGCATTGCACTAGACAAATCTAAGCCGACTTATGAGAATGCCGAGATGACCACTCCCTGAGGGTTGAAAGGCTAATATATTACATGACACAACCTACGAAAAACACAAGCTTTGGTTTCATAGCAGATCACGTAGAGTCTAACTCCATTGGGTTGATTCTGAATCTTCCTGTTGTAGCAAAAAGCTTGACTACGCTACGAGACGGCACTAAATTTCCGTCTGCATGGATTTTTTTTTTTTTTTTTTTTTGTTCTCTCTGTCATTTGAAATCGTATAACATTAGCAATAATCCTTGAATTTATGTTTGTTTGTTCATTTTGTTTGTGTTGGGATTTAACAACGCATCAGCACGATTGCGCTTAGTAGCAGGGTTGAGTACGTTTAGTGTTATTCACAGGATACATTAATATCATATCCGGCGATACGAGTTTAGCACAATTTTCATTTCCGAGCCACGACTACAAGAGACATCTCACAGCACAAAGCCAGGGTTAGACTTAGTACTACACGACTAGTAGTAGTAGATTATGATTATTGCTCTGATACATCGAAGTGTATTCCACAAAGTAACCACGGGAGTCCAGTACATGTACCATACCATACATCTATGTATGAAAATTCACGATATTGAAAACAAAGAAAGAGTTTACCACATGGACGTAGTTAGGAGATTGAAAATAACTCCATTGCACATTCACATTACAGTCTACCTCGTCACTGCAATAATAGTAGCCTAATAGTCCAGTGAGGATATTGCTTATTCATTCTTGACAAAGACAGAAGGCCAAGATGTTTCCCTCTAAAAACAAACAAACAAAAAACATCAATATTATTAAGTTTATCTTGTACAAATGGCTACTACTAGTATTACAGATTGAACTTTATCATTGTATCCAAGATTATATGAGACATAGGTGTTGAATAAATTTCCTTTTTCTAACTTTGCGTTTTCTTTCTTTCTTTCTTTCTTTCTTTTTCTCTTTCTTTCTTTCTCTCTTTCTTTCTTTCTCCCTCTTTCTTTCTTTCTCCCTCTTTCTTTCTTTCTTGTCTTCTTTCTCTCTCTCTCTTTTCTTCTGTCTTACTTTCTC
Organism: Peronia peronii; assembly: GCA_039654565.1. Lineage (NCBI taxonomy): Eukaryota > Metazoa > Mollusca > Gastropoda > Systellommatophora > Onchidiidae > Peronia > Peronia peronii. The sequence continues at coordinate 12,602 of JBCEWB010953417.1, forward strand.
TCTTTTTCTTTTTCTTGTTTTTTCTTGACAAACTGCTCATCTTTGTCATAAGTTATGGGAAGCTATGGCTTCCCTCTAAACACTGAAGTGATGTAGGCCTACTTTGGGCGAAAATTTCGACAACTTCTAGTGCGTCAATTTCTGTGAAATTTTGAATGCGCTTTTATACATGTACGTAATAAAATGTTCAGAAACTATTTTTCTCGAAGTCGTAAATCATCACGATTACAAAATCCGTTATTTGCGCTTAAAAGAAAAAAAATCTCTTAATACAGAGTTTAGGAAAATAGTACAATATGTACAATAAACAATAAAATCGAACATATTTTTACATGTAAAAGCGTAGCCATTCACTTTAGTAAAAAATTCCTTTCAGTTCGGAGTGTTGAAACAGTCCATTTTTTTTTCTTAATGTATTCGACAGACCTTGAAAGAGTCCATTTTTTAAAAAAATGTATTTGACAGACCTACAGATCTCATTCCCTCCCCCCTCCCCTGGAAAATGTACATAATGAAAGGGGGGGTTAAACATTATCTGGAGCAAAATAATTGATATTGCTACAACAATGTCCGGATTAACTGTCATCAAAGTGATAACATCATTACATCAAGTTTAGATCTCTGCCTGCTCCATTCCTGTATCCTGGCTGCGCCAATGGAAACAAAACGATGATGCCGACACAACAATCTGGTTTTAGGGGAATTGTTACGTCTGGACTTAAAATGTTTTTTATTCGTTTTGTCCCATATCCTGTATATTTCATTCAGAACGTAAAATCATGTGCTATTTTAAATAATAGGCCCTACGTATTTTAAAAATCTTCCGCATCAGAAGACTTCAGCAAGTTTATAATGAACAGGATGGGCATGCCGTTTATCAGTTTATCTGACGATTTTTGTTTTCTTCCTCAGTCATATTATGATATAAATCTAGTAATGGCACAGTAGCTTATAAATACTGTATCACAGACTAGAAGTGTATCAGACTGAGCGTGAAGGCATCGTCAAAGTCCGTAAACCGACATTAAATTAATTAAAATCTCAGTGAAAATCAAAGTTGCTGCATTCGGTAGATCTACTAGTGGTGGGAAAGTTTGGAAAATACGTGTATTTCTACTGCTGACAGAACCGCCTATTGCTCTTTTTCAGTACTAAGCAGGAAGTTTTTAAGTGGAATTATAGCAGTGTAATGCCTTTAAAACAAGTGAAGAACAAGTCAGGAATACCTTTTACGCTGCTGCGATACCAGTTCCTAAGCAATTAATCTGTAGCCTACTAAATACATTTGAGTTAACTATGCTTATTTCTGTATTTGTACAGAACAGCATTTCTTGGCACAACCATAACACATAACCATGAATTCACAACTGCACAAACACACAATAAGAAGTGAGATAAAGGAGTGTGTACTACATTTATGTACACAATCTGTGCACACAACCTAACGTGAATCACATTATATTTCGAAAGTCTATGTCGTTGCCTCTTAAAATACGACGTACTTGCATTAAGCGTGAATCTGAAGCACAGATTTGGATCACCCATAGACATACTATTATGTCTATGAAATGGAGTACTAGATAACACAGAAGAAAACAACATAAAGGTGAGTAAGAATCTCAGATTTATATTACATGTATATATGTAGATCTAGGTCGCAAATAGCAAAATTCGCTATCGCAAACACGTCAGATTAAAAATTAAATTCACAACGTTTTTGAAAATGTATGGGCGCATGCAAAGTTTAATCTAACAAACTCCATTAGAAACAGCTGATTTTCAATTAAACTAAAGTGAACCATTTCAACATTTACAAGCTATGACCCTACAAAAAGCTCTCAACACACTAGACAAAATGCGTACCTCGTTGTCATCATAACCTGACAAAAGAGAAATTAGTGTATCAACCTGAACATGATTTTTCTGAAGCCAGACTCCAATACACTCTTCCATAGATACCATAAACATGATTATGCAGGCCTGAATTAATGTTATTAGAGCTATGTGCATTTTGTACTTTTTCTGGGTGATAGGCTATTCTCAATTCTTCGGGACCAAGTTTTCGAAAGCTATTCGATGCTAACAAAAAAAAAACACCAACAAAAATTTGAAAAAAACGTACACTTTTTTTTGTTCAACTGCCAATGGCTTGTAGATAACAGAGAACTGCTATGCGTAAAACAAAACTGTTTCGCAAGATGATAAATGTAGATGTTTACTAGAACCACTAGATTAGAAGGCTCTTGATCTACTTTCTAGGATAAATGAAGTCATTATGTAATGATGACGTGATTCCGTGTATTATTACTTTTTGCTTCTCTTTTCAACTTAGCTAGAATTGAGCGGCAGATCGAACAGCGGCAGTTTACCTGGCAACCAGTCTAGCATGTCAAAGGTCATAGCTCCCAAAGCGCGAACCATCACGCTTAAGAAAAACAACATCACCTGCACGACACAAGGCTGTGCGTGCACTGTGCACACTCACAACGGGGCGGAGGCGATGGTTCATCTCAGCACGGACACGTTGCCCCATGCATCAATCTCCAACCGTCAAGGCCTGATTCAAGATCGAAGATAGATCTACATGTAGATCAAGATCTAGATCTAGCTGAATTTTGAATGGACAGAACTGGAAGCGAAACAAAGCGCAGCAGGTAGGCCTTTGGTTTAAGAGATCGAGATCTAGATCTAAGAAAAAATATGGTCTAGGTCTAAATCTAGATCTAGATCCTAGATAATAATAATA
>JBCEWB010953526.1:0-15347 GCA_039654565.1 Peronia peronii
TAGATAGATAGATAGATAGATAGATAGATAGATAGATAGATAGATAGATAGATAGATAGATAGATAGATAGATAACGACAGAGATAGACAGAGAGAGCGAAAAGGCAGGGGAAATAAACCAAGGTTACCCATATCCGTACTTACAGAATTAATACATAGTACAGCAAAGACTCCTAGTCCTAGTCGGGTAGAGAGAGAGGAAAACTCTCATGACCGTAACTCCTCTTTTTGTGGTTACTGGTGATACATTATATGTTGTTTTTTGGTTTGGCATAAGAAAATAAGCAAATAACTTAACCCTTCTCTTCTCCCTAAAAACAAATAAATAAGGAACTAAATAGTAAAAAGTGAAATAACAAATAGACAAATAAATGAAGAGATGGGTCAACAAATAAATAAATTCTAAAATAAATAAATAGATACATTAATAAATAGATAAATAAATAATAAATGGACAAGCAATTGAAGAACAAAATAAATGAAGAATACTCAAGCTGGTTCAGTGATCGATTTCACTGCTAATCACAGATTTATTGTTATCATGTTTTCAATTGCAACAAGTGGACTTGACTGTCTTAGTTGCGTGCAATATTGCGTTGTGATGAGCTGTACCATTTGTCATTTCTAAATAGTACGGAGACATGTCTGTTGCTTACAGATAATGACATTCGGGACTAGGAGTTTTGTCAGAGAAATCAACGTGATTTGGAATTACGCGTGCTCGAGTCTCTTTACTTGATTCTTTGTATAAAAAACTGCTCTGTAGCAGAGCAAGGTCCTTGTTGCCTGTCATATATCCAACTCAGAAAGTCTGCCAACATAGATACATTAAATTAAATATCCCCCCGCACAATCAAGCAGATATCTGGTTGGGGATGGGTCATGAACAGATTATTTGTTTCGTGATGTGTTAGTTATGTGACCTCCTATGTAAAACTAGAGATATCAAGTGGTCTTTGCGAATTCATAACACAGCAGCAGCAGCACATTCATCATTATTTTAGCCTGCATTGCCGTGGTGGCTGGCACGGAATCAAGACATGAATCAAATCTCTGTCATCAACAAACACGTTTTGTAGATATGCATCTTGATCGAGTTTCAACTTTTGTTTTTCTTCTTTTTTTTTTCTTTTTGACACAGCATCATGTATATATGCACAGTTGTTTAGTGCGTTTAACATTTACAACAAAATATTGTGAGGTTTCAGAAAACAATTAGGAGCGAGCAAAATACACGTTTGCACTCACTGAGATTAGGAGGGCAGATAGTGTGCATCGCACTCAGTGCTGCAGTCTTGATTCAGGCTGCGCACATAATTACATCTGAGTGCAAGTATCTCTTTGTTTCTTTCGGCACATCTTTTGTTTCTTTCTCTTCAACACTTCGATGTGCTGCAGATTTCAGAGTTAGTTTTCCATACCTGCTAAGAGTGTAGCGAAATGACAAACTGTTGCTGGAAATACTAGCTATTATTTTATGTGTTATCCTTCATCTTGGCAACCACAGTGGTGAGCCTGTGTGAAAGTGGGTGTGTATGGGCGCTCTCATTCTTTCAGTGTCAATATTCATTAGGATAATTCATTTACCAGTGCTTTAACTGTTTCTCTGGCGTAGCTAGGCTACTCTTTGATCAGGACTTTTAGGAACCATCTGTAGGTCATTGATACCGTTTCTGGCCCAATGTGTTGGGCGTTAAATAAAATCTCAGCCCAACCCAACCATTTCAGTGTCTCAGATCTGGTTCCTGCAGCTCATACTCCAAGAGTGAATAGAAATCCACAGGAAAGCTAGATTACTCTAATGATATTAGGCTTGTGATAGTGGACAAAACTCGCGGCTTCTATCACAGCATGGCCAATAGGATGAACGGTCAGGATTCCCAAGACTGAAACGGAGGGGTAAAAAATAGATCTGTGTACAACTTACAGTGTTCTGATGAAACTCGTCGGATTCTGAATAATTATGTAATGGCATTAACGCTTGGGGTACTCTTTTTTACATCTAATTAAACAATCAGGAAATATCTCTTCTGGACACTCCCACCTGCAATGGCTTATAATATATGGTAGATATCACACGTTCATGATGTTATTTGATAACATAATTATTTCTTAAATGTTCACAGTCTGACAGAGCTCTCCAGGGCGTCGGACAAATTGGTTTGATTCTCCTTAATTTTGAGTGATGTTTCTTACGTTATTTTCTTTATTGATTTTCAGCAACATCGCTGAGCGTCTTCGCCGGCGAAGGAGTTCTGTAGATCTGGCGATGAACATCTACCCTGGAGACTTGCTGGTACAGGAGCACCACAAGAAACTGATCAAACGGAACACTATAGCCGATTTCTATGCCGGGCGTCAACCGAACGGAGGGCCTTTACCGCCCGGGGTGGGACCTGGAGGGGACGGAGGGGATGTGGGCAAGAAAGGAAGGCAGCCGTTCTCTCTGCTCAAATTGGTAAGGAAGCTGTCTGTGGTTTTATCAAGGATTACACGTTAAATAAACCCGCGAGTACAAGTATATATATATATATATACCGCCACTTTTTTCAAATACGTATTTTATGTCGTTTCCCAGTGAATATTTAAATACTCACACACTCACTCACTCGCTCACTCACTCAGTCATTCACTCGCTCACTCGCTCACTTACTCACTCACTCACTCCTTCACTCACTCACTCAGTCACTCACACACTCACTCATTCACTCACTCACACACTCACTCACCCACTCATTCACTCACTCACACACTCCATCACTCACTCACTCACTCACTCATTCACTCACTCTCTCACTCACTCACTCACTCACACATATACTTATTCATGCACGCTTACAGTAGACATTCGATTTACCAGAACCATCACCAATTATAAATAATGTAAGCATAACTAAATTTAATTCTGAATTGCTTTTACTACCATGTACAGATGAAAACTCGGAGTAAAGAATCGCTGACGAAACTGGATGAGATTCTCAAGCGGATCAAACCATCAGAGTTCAAGGACAACCATCTGGCAGCCTATAAGGTAAGCAAAGACCTCTTCAATGATCATTGCCTTCTACTGTTTTCAACTTTGTTATGTATTCTTTCTGCTTTTATCCTAGGGACAAAGCCTGAGTGCTTATTAATTGTTGTTGTTGTTATTGTTGTTGTTGTTGTTGTTGTTGTTTAATACAAGATGGCTATTCTGCATCAGATAAGTTTAGAAAAAAAATATGGGTGAAAATTGTCCACTCCTGATAATTCCCAATGAAAGCGTTATTGCTGTGATTGAAGTATAGTATCGAAACGAAGCTTTCTGCATGCGTTGAGATATTCTTCATTTGCGAAAGTATTATATTTTATAAAAGTTTTATAATTTTAAAACAATAAGGGATGGTTAATTTATCCCTTAAAAGATTCAGTAGAATTTGATAATGAATGGAATTCCTAAATCGAACACAAGAATATGCTCATCATGACCGATGTTAGATTGTCAACTTCAGTGACAAGAATGAATATAAGAGGAAAAAAATATGCTTCCTCGTAACCCGTCTCGGGCTATGCTGGAATCTTTTAATTCAAGTCATCCATCGTGAAATCAATGCGCACCTGGTATATGCATATTTATTTAGTTCAACAATACAAGAGAATTCTTAAAATACACCCCCCCCCCCCTTCCCCCTCAAAAAGAACCCATAAAAATTTTATTAAATCCTGCAAAGGTACAGCAAATTTCGAGAAATTTCGCGACTTAAACATCAGTCTGTGTACATTCATTCTCCAAAATTTCAGCTATCTGGTTACTTTGCATGAAAGTCATAGTCTTTCAAAAATATGTTCCAAATGGCGTCCTCGGCGTTAGAGACAAACTGCATACGTCGCACAAAATTGTCAATTACTCTAACACATTCCTTTTGGGGGATTTCTCTGATTTTTGCTGTAATCGCTCCTTTCAGTTCACTAATCGTTTGTGGGTTGTTCTCGTACACATTATCTTTGAGATACCCCCTCAGATACAGATCTGGGGGGTTCAAGTCCGATGAATGCGGTGCCCACTTAACATCACATTTCTGGCTGATCAGTCTTTCCTGAAATCGCTCTCTCTCGAAATTTGCTGGACCTTTGTAGAATTTAAAAACATTTTTATGGGTTCTTTTTTTTTTTAAATTTAATTTAATCTTTTTTTGGAGGGGGGCGGGGGGGGGGGGGTCACCTTATAGTTCAAGGTAAAGCATTTTGGGCAGGGCCTAAGTCAGACAAAGTGTTAATGTTGGTGATATTGACAAAAGAAAACGGTGATAACATTTTTACTACATGAAAGTGTCTTATGTGGTTGATGATTGATGATGTCGACCGAAGAATTATTTCACGCAAATCATTTACTTCTGTAACGGAAGACGTGGTCGACAACCGCAAACGATGTAAGTCCAGCATAGGAGTAGCACTTTGTTCATAATTATGTGCACCCTCATGTGGAATCTCAAGCCAGAATCTGACGGCCACATATTGGACACTCAATGTATGGAGCGCTCAGCACAACTGATTCTCGTCTTCAGTGCTGCACGCTTTTCAACTGAACTGTTCTGCTCTTTTATTTTCACAAGCTTTCGTTCCCCTACGAATATATTGCCTCCACTCATTGATTTCCCATTGTTCGTCACTGATATTGCATGTCTGAAGGGATTTTTTTTAGGGTTTACGGGATTGAGAAAGATGTAACACATCAAACTTTGAAGGTGCCCCAGTATTCACCATTCCTAACCGGAGTTTATAGCTTTTTGAAGAATATGAAACATAATTTTTCAGATTTCTCCCATGAAAATGCTTTGGGCAATGTAAATATGTTTACATTTACAACATCGAAAAGTCAACGAAAACTGACTTTTAAACACGTTTGTTGAGTGTGATGAGCAGCATAGATGGTGTTTTCTCCACTTTCCTAACACAACATGTAAAAATTTCCCGGACAGATATTTCCATTTTTCAACTTTTATTTGCAGGATTGTGATATAATCAAAACAGTCCACTTCAAATAACAATGGAGATTATTTATATAGCGCTCAACCCCAATAAATGACACTGTGACTTACGTTTACAATCGATGACAGTCGAAGTCATGTCAAGCTGGACCTGTCTTTTCAGTACAAAGTTACAAATATATATATAATCTTGTCAGTAAGGTCGGCAGTCACTGTCAGGCCATTTGATTCTGATCACAATATTGTTGACTTTCCCCATTGTGATCCCGGCCTTGTGCTCTATACCCTTCAGGCATTCGACATTAATTTTCATTTTTCTTGTACGAGTATACTGATTCACTCGCTCACTATCGGAACCAGTAGTTGACAGTTCGTGAAAACAGTTTAAAAATCGATTTGAACAAAACTGACGCTTCATAAAAATGTCTGGTCGTCAGCGCTTGCCGTCTTTGAGCATACTGCGCTTTGATCGATAAGTTTCTTGATTAGCGAAATGTCAAGGCGACGAGCAAAATTCACGAAAAGTTCTTTGAATGTCCTTCACCGGGTGAGCTCCTTGTGCAAAGTTCGGGCACGCGATTGCCGAGCACAGATTACCTGGTCTTACACAATGCTCCTGGCATCTAGTTGGCATCTGTCATTAGGATTTTCCAAGCTTTTCTTTTGATTTCTTCTCTCTCCGACGCTAGTCCTATTTACTTCATCTTGTTTTTCTCCTAGTGATCCTTCGTTTTATTTCTGTTCTACTTTCTTTCCTCTTCTCCCAATTCACCTGTTCCTGTGAACATCTGTATCTTTTACCCATCATTTTTTCTGCTCTTCATCTTTATCAGCCATCTCTACTCTTATCTCCAGATTTCCTTTGCCATTTTTTTCAGCGTTTTCTTGTCTCACTTTGTAACTTTCTCTTTGACTTTATAATCTTTTTTGGCCTTTCCTTTCTCAGTCCCCTGATGGACGTACTAAGGCCAAATCTTGCTTTTCAAATAACTATGCATTATATTATTTGATCTCAAAACGGTTGCCATCGTCTTTTGAAAGTATTTCAGATTTACAGTTTCATTTGTACTGGAAAGGAAATCTCACTACCTAAATATCATGCGCATTTTTTGGAATTTTTAAATTTTTTTTTAAAAATTGTATTTTATTTTATTGTATTGTATTTTTCTTTTTACCTTTTTTCTTTGCAAGAGACTTAAAAGGCTTTTATATGTTAGTGATGACCCCCGTGTTAGTGACAGTACATAATCATTACTAGTGCAATATACTTTCATTATGAAAAGAAATGACCAAAATGAGTATGATTAGAACGTCTAGAGATTGATCCTTTGGATCTACAGGAACGTAACTTTTTTTGAGGGGGGGGGGGGGAGAGGAGGAAGTGGGGGAGTAAAGGGATGGGGAGAGGGCGGCGGCTAGTTTCCGTTGAACGATGAACGATATCTCTCTCCTTTGTTTCAATTTGTGGATGAAGATATTGGACGTAGTTATTGTCAGACGCAAAGGTCAAGGGTCAATAGGAGGATGGATGGATGGGAAGGTGGGGGGGAGTCGGAATGGGGGGGGGGGTGGAGAGAGAACGGAGACACTTGGTTTAGCAGCTGAGAGCTTTTTCACTACACCGGCGACATCGTTAGACAAGCCTGTGTAGAAAAAAGCTATACCACTATGCATTATTCACACCGATTGCAACAGGCCGGCCTTTTTGTTCGCCGTCACACTGTCTATAAGCCCGGTTTTGACGTGGAATGAGATAGAGAGTTCTATGTGACGCTTTTATGGCGGGCTAGCCATCTATGCAAACAGAATTGTACAGCCTGCAGAAGCGCAGAATTACACCGATAGAATGAAATCTCCCTCGCTGCCTCTTATCATTTATTTATGGATGTAATGTCATAGTTTTTGTCATGTGCAGCCACGGACAATTCATTTTAGAATCTCTTTTCACCAAACTGTGACCAATCTAAGGGTAACATACATAATTATAGCTTTCCTTCCTGCCCGAAATCGTCGGTATTTATACGAATACGAATACTTTATTTATCCATAAGAAAATTTATATTTAAAACTGTATGTCTTTTTCTCTTTATCTGCCTGCCTGTCTGTCTGTCTGTTTGTCTGCCTACCTTCCTGCGTGCCTGTTTGTTGGCTACCTGCCTGTCTGTCCGTCTGTTTGCCTATCTATTTTATTTACCTATGTTATTTATCTCTCCATTTATTATTCATCTTTTTATTTATTCATATATTCATCTGTTTATTCCTTTAGTTATTGTCTGGAACACCAATGATACCATTATTCATGGCCAAACCAAAGTGAACCCCGTCCATTTCAAACAAGGCTATAGAAACTCCACTATCATTAGAAGAATGTCTTGATTGAAATCCTTACGTTGTCTCCACCCTCCGCCTCTGTTCTGCAATACGAGTCTTGGGTTACACAGAGAGGATAGTAGATCGATGCTCTCTGCCTCACACGAGACTGGCTTCTCTTGCCCAAACTTAATTGTGGCTCTCTGCGGGGCCAGTTTTGACAGGGGGTTGCAGTAAAGAAGACAGAAATTGGTCTCTGGGGAAATAGTAAATCCGGTTGTTTTAGGTAATTAGGTGTTGATCTGGTGGACACTGGGAGAAAGAGAGGGGAAAGTGCAGGGAAGAGGACAGGGGTAGAATGTTAGAAGTAGCAAATTGGAAGGGGGGGGGGAGAGAGAGAGATGAGAGAAGAGAGAAAGAAATAAGGAGTTAGTGAGAAAGCAGAGAGAAATAGAAGAGAGATAGAGAGAAAGGTAAGAAGAAAAGAAGGTGACCAGATAAGGGAGAGGGAGCAAGGGAGAGAGATAAGATATGCGGGAGAAACTGGAAGGGAGAGAGAGGGAGAGAAGAACTGGAGAACGACAGAGGGCCAGCGAAAGAAAAAGGAAAGAGAGATAAAGAGCATGGAGTGGAGAGGGAAAGATCTTCCATCCTTGGCGTTTATAGCCGTGCTGAGGATGTTGATGTGATAAAACCTGCCTAACTGCTGAGTATCTTCTCAATAAACTCCATCTGGTTGTTGTGCACCAGTCTCCTCCATCCGTCGCTGTTGTGGGTTAGGGCCTTGGTGTCAGTAGCGTTTTTTTTTTCTCCATTCCTGGACATAATTCGTCCGTCTGTCCCTCTTTTCTTCTGCCTACATCTTATTCTGATAAATTTAGAATCAGCAAATCAGATATTCTGATACTTTGCTCAGTGTAGACTACAGTTAATTTATTTCTAAGGTTAAAAAGAACAACAGTATATTTCTTCAACTTTCGGATTCAGTGGTAACAGTGGAGAAATATTGTTTCTGACTGTGATTGACCCTGAAAAAATAAGCACCTTTCCAGTTTAATATCTGTCAGTGGCGGAACCAAAGTACTTTTTATCTTCTACCACGGCAAATGAGGGTAATCTTTATTTTTTCGTAGTAGTATGATGTGAAAAGATGTATTAGAATATAATGTACGATTTATTGGGACAATTTTGATCACAGCATATCGTCCGGAGACATCGAGGTGAACCAGTTACTATTAATCTTTCTAACAATTTTACCACTTTTAATTGAAGTATCGCTCATTATTCCTATGCATATGAATAGTTCTCCAAATTAACCCACAATGCAAAGAACATGATACTGGTCTTATCTTTCCAGTTTAGACTTAAGCTGTCATTATTTGGTTACATTAGAAAACATCATTGTGGAATACTGGCTCTTCACAAGTTTCTTCTAGCACTTTAAGAGATGAATAAAAATGCATGAGTTAAAATTGGCCATGAAGTAAAAGTTTATCCAACAGTTGCCGGTTAACTACCACGGAATACGCTTTACCGACTAACGAGTTAAGGTGAATGAAATACTACTGCTTTAAATTTTGAAGTAAAAAATTAGAGCCAGACATCAGCTCCATCGCTAAGCTTTTAGAATGTGGCCACATTTTCAGAGTTAATGAGCCATATTTCCAAGGTGTTGAGAACTTCCATAGAGTTAAATAGAAACCTGAAGAGGGAAATGCGGAAGAACAAAAAACTCCAGACTGTGAGTGAAGTGAACAATGCGACATTGAGATTGTGTTGTCGATGCTGGCTGGAGATAGGATTACTGCCAGAGTTAGCCTGGACGAAAGAGCTCGTGACAGAGAGCTATTTCTGGCCTCTCACATTGTCTGCCAGAGACCATCATTCTGGAATTGTATGTCTGGTGTGCGCGTAGGGGTGTGCGTGAGTGCCACTGTGTGTGTGTGTGTAGGTGTAAGTGTAGGTGTTTGTGGATTGTGTGTGTTTGTACAGTGTGTGTATGTGATGTGTGGTGTTACATGATTCGGGGAAAAACATAGAAGTTGGAAAATATTTTTGAAAAGATATCGGTCGAAATAGCTTGATAAAAACAGAGTCTTAAATCTAGAAAGTGCAGAATTTTATTTCCATATGCTGCACATAATGTAGTTTTTAAATTAGAGGTTTTAAGATAAACATTAAAATTCTTGCCTCGAAGAAAATGTCATCAGACTCTAGAAAGAGGATCCAAAAACTTATAGATCTTAGGAGGAGAAAACTATTCCCGCCAGTTGTGTTAAGGAGAGATGAAGTTTTGCACATTCTTAACTCACTGCTGGAAAAGTTGGATATATACGAGGTTTTACGAAAGACAATGGAAAAATACTCAGATCGTTGGTATTTTGTCTGACTTGTTTAAAAATGAAGTCAAAATTTATGAATTTATTTCAATTATAAATGATAAGCTAGAGGGACTTGAGGATTTCCTCAGATATAAAGGCTTGTTGACCCAAATATCAGAATCAGTCTGGTCATGTTCCAAACCTTACTCAAGCCAACGATTTTCCATCATCTATCAATTCCACTTGAGTGTATGATATTAATAAGCCAATCATTCCTGTCGACATATATGTGAATATGGTCTGTATGTGCATAACCAATGGCCTCAGTACCTTTTTGTGATAAGCTCCTGATTTTCGAAAACATGGTGGACTTGTGCTTCCTGTTAAGCCCCTTCAACGCGGCAAAATGCCCCGCATGATGATGATGTTTGTACAAGCTTTTCAACCTCCTGACGTGGTGGTTATCTCAGCTGTAATGCCGAATGTTATTCTTACTTTCTTTTAAAGCATCAAAAATGTGTTTGTTTGGTTTTTTTTTTTAATGGCGGCCGGTAATTATCAGACATGATGATAGACTTGGCTTCAACACGGGTTGAGCCAGTTTCAGAAACCGGATGTAGAGTTTCTTTCATTATACAGTTTAATTTGAACGCTTATTTTGGCGCTGTGCATGCTGTAGAAATTGTCGTATTGATATAGATAAATGAAAATCACATATAGGAATGATGTAAAGAGGACTTTCATTTGTGGGACTCTCAATATGAGCTGGTAATAATATCTATATATATATATACTCACTTAACACCCAGCAACATCAAGGCAACATTCAACAATAAATTAAGTTGCATTGTGTCTCCAGGATCAAACTACCTGAGGCCAAATCTTCCCTGATTTCATTGAATCTCTTCTGGGCAAGGCTGTTACCATTTCTTTTTGTTTTACAGAAACAATTATATGATTTTGTCGTTGATGTTTTGTACATAAACAAGTTATTTGGTCGTGACAAAGAAATTAATCATTGCGCCTCTAACAACTTTATGTACTAAAATTCACTGGTTAGAAGGCCAGGATAGAGACCGAGGGAACAGTCAAGAGCTGCCTTGTTGGAGGGGGTCAGTTGGATGACCTGACAATAAATCTGATTGACTGCAGAGATGAGAATTCATAACTGCGATGACCAGCCAGAATAATCAAGCTTACGCAAGAGGGGAAAATCAGAGACCCGGGCGAAATGTAGAGTGATCCGAAATGGCACTATACATTTTCCATGATGAAATGCGTATTTCTGGGACCGAGGAAGGCGCCGATTTAGACACTGGCTCGCCACTCGGCATTGAATTCATCGAGCTTGAGTGAGCCGTAGACTAGGACAATGGGGCCAAGGACATCAAAATTAGTTATGTAGAGAAAAATGAAGGAAAAAAAAAAAACGAAATAAATCAAAACGAAACGAAGAGAAAGAAACCGATTGATGTGATGATTGTCTTTCACGATGACTATCATGTTTGTTACTGTCTAGAAAAACTCATATTTTTGTTATATCAATCTGTGGTGCTTATTCCCCTGGATATAGCTGGTGTAGAACCATCTCTTTGGCTCTTGGATACAGAATACAGCCAGGATATAGCGAGTTTTGTTTTTGCATGACTCCACGACAATAGTTGCTGGCCATTGATTGTAGTATGCTGTGTACAAATGGGGATAGTGGGAGTCCAGGCATATTTTAACTGATACATTACAAAGTTCAGCAAAATATTTAATGAAGTTATTTCTGTTGCGATCAAAAAGTGAGGAGTATTTCATTTTCGATCATACTATATCAGTGATAATCGTAACACAAGTGATAGGAATGTAAGCGGTGATTTACTCTATATTTACTTTGTATCGAAGAACTACGTTGAAATTGTACATGGCTATGGGCGGCTCGTCAGACTGAGGCAGTTAAGAAGTGCCTTCACTGAAAGGGTTCCTCTTTGTTTTAATGGTGATCAATTAACACTTTGAGTACTGGTAACGTATTCGAAATTTGCCCAGTTCGATCCGTTTGTCAGTTTTTAACTTATCAGTTTTCCAGATCATTATGTTTGTTTCCTTTGATGTTTTAGGTTACCTGTCGAATGACAATCCGTGTCTTAAATTTTAAAATTCTATAAAATGATGATCCTAATGACGATTATTGCCCCGACGAAGAGCCAAGCGGGCTCGAAAATTTGGCTAGCGTTATAAATTCATTTTATTAGCTAAATTCTAAATTTTTCATATTATTTTTCAACTTTTTTGGTGTATTTGATTAGTTGCCGGTGGACAGTCTTCTTAATATTAAGACATTTTTCGTAAAATGATCCTAATGACGATGATGATGGTTGTTTCCATATAATTTGCCAGGTCCAATGACGATGGCTTGCGTTATTGTTTTTTAGAACGAGCTCATCAGAATTTTGCAGAGCAAAAGACAAGCAGAGGATACAGAAAGTGATGGGTTTGCAAGGTGACGGGATGGGGAGAAAGGAAAGAAGTCTGCAGAATGTCATTTCTGTGAAAACAAGAAGATGCTGAGGGGAAGTGATTTTTACACTGCAGGATGTGAAAAAAAAAAAACGAAAAGAGCTCAGATCGATATAAGAAAGGGAATTTAGCACAGCAGAACGTGAAAAATTCTTTCACCGTTTTTATACTGCAAACCGGCAGAGCGTTCAAAAACCACAATGGCAACTTTTAGTTCAAACTAAACACCTATTTGTAACCCTACTTTAAGCATAACCCTAGCGTAACGCTAACCCTAATCCAATTCTATCCTGAACCCTGCTCTATCCTACCCTAACTTAACCTAATCTAAACTAAACTAACCTAACCTAATCAACCTAACCTAACCTAACCTAACCTAGCCTAACCTAATCTAAGCTAACCTGACCTAACCTAATCCAACCTAATCTAATCTAACCCATCTTAATCTATTCTAACCTCACTTAACCTACCTTAATCCAACCGTAACTGTGATTCTGACACTAAAATTACCCTAGCTTTATCATAATCCTAATCGTAACCCTATATTCCTACTCGAACGGCTGCTATGGAAAAATGACCGCCGTTTTTTTTTTCCCCTCTCTGTTTTCTTTATGTCATGCCATGGAAAGATCCACATCGGATGCTGAATTAAGTTTTTTTTACGTGTTTACACGCAGTGCATGCGGCTGCCTATGTTTAGGATGGATGAAGTCCATTCGTCCCAGATGTTCCAGAACCCGCGAGCTGGATTTTGTTTTGTTTTGATTTTTTGTTATTGTTGTTCAAGTTATAATAACGCACCTGGCCACATTCGGAAATGCAATCTGAGGTCGGAAATCGAGGATGCATTCTGATATTCTTTGCGTTGTCAATGTTGTTCTCCTTTTCTCACTCTTTTTCTCTTTCTTTCTCCCTCTGTCTGTCTCTTTCTCCTTCTTCCCCTCTCATTCTGTCTCTCTTTCTCCTTCTTCCTCTCGCACTCTGTCTTTCCTTCTCTCTTCTTCCTCCTTCTCTCACTCTTGCCGTCTTACTCTCTCTCTTTTTGACCTGCTCCCTCTCTCATTTGTGTCTCTTTCTTTCTCTGTGTCCTTCACTCTGTTTCTCTCTCTCTTCTTCTTCTCTTTCTCTGCCTCTCTATTTTTCTCCTTGTCTGTTTCTCTCTTTCTCCTGCTTTCTTACTCATTGTCTCCCTCTCTCTCTTTCTCCCTTTATAACTCTCTCTCTCTTTCTCTTTCTGTGTCTCTTTCTTTCTCATGTTCCTCTGTCACTGTGTGTATGTCTCGCTCTCTCTCTCCTTCCCTTTCTCTCCATCTGTCCTGTATCAGAACCACAATTTTCCCCATTTATGTCTTTACTTGTGGGTATGTGTTGCTTGTCTTTCTCTTCGTTCATCATTATCCTCGTTCTTTGTTTCATTCGTCCTTTTCATTTCGTCTCCCGATTTCATATACGGTAAATGATCTTCTTCTCTTGGTTTTCTTTTCTTCCTCTCAGATTCCTGAGATTTTTTTATTATCTTTACCCTTTTCATAGTCATGGTTTTTATATATGCGTATGTGTATGTATGTGTCTGTGTAGTCTCTCTAATATCCAACTCCTTTGAGGGAAAGGGGGTAATCTTCGTATTCCCCATGTGATGAGTTTGCTCGTCCTTTCTTTTGTTTTTCTCCTTACAAAAAAAATTCTTGTTTAAATCTTTATTGTTTTTCAATCTTTCCTTTTTCTTTCATGTTAATATCAGTTTTCCGTAGATAATATAATAATAAGTTGTATTATTATCTTTTCCATTTTTTAACCCCCCTCCCTTATCCCCCCCCCCCCCCCCTTTCCATCGCTGATTCTTCATTCTTTACCTCACTGTTGTTGTTACTATTGTTGTAGCTTGTGCTCTGCTGACTTCTTTTTTATTTCTTTTCTTTTAAAACAATCGGCGTTGTCGGCGCGTCTTTATCAACTTCATCCTCAGCATCACCATTTTGGTCTTCAATATATAAAATCCGGCAACTAAGTGAACAATTCTAAAAAGGCAGATAACATATAAGGAACTTGCTCTCGATGTTGATATTACTTTGCCAAATTTTCGAGTCAGCTTGACTCTTCTTCAGGGCAATCATTTTCGTCTTCATCATCATCATATTCATCATTCTATAAAAATGTTTTAAAATCTCAGACGACATGATATTAAGCAAAATATCACTGGCCATCATCATATTCATCACTTCATGGAAATCTTGGACTGGACGACATTCAGTAATAGCTGGTAACTTACTCGATATAGTAACATCGATAAACAACAAATAATTCTATGAAGAATTAGTAAATAAATATAAAATCGATTGAATTAAACGAAACGATCACTCTCATTATCATTGTTATTTTATACATATATCATAAAATTTAAGACGGATTGTCCAACTAACTTAATGCACTTAAAGAAACAAAGAACAATCCGTAGAACCCGATATGTTCAGCATTGAATAAAGCAATGACACTGGCCAAATTTTAACATCATCATCATCATCATCATTTATCATCATCATTATCGGCGTTATCATCATTTTTATAGATGACAACTGACTATCGGTAACCAATCAAATGCATCAAAAGAAGTAAACAACGAGAACTTGATATGATAGAAGTTGAATACGTTGATATCACATAGCCAAATTTTGGAACCTACTTAGCTCTTCCTCAACATCATTTTGAAGACTGTCAGTCGGTAACATATTCAATACATTAAGACTAAATCAACGGCAAATTTAAAGCACCTACGAGCTGAATTATGATAAACTTACTTTTGGTGCCAAATTTACGAGCCTGTTGGCCCTTCATCAGGACAACCATCACCATTATCAACAGCATCTTTGCCAGCATCTCTTTTAGAGTGGATATTGTATTTTGTAAACAGAACTGTCGACAAGTCTCCCATCGTAAACAGTTGAATGACGGCAGAAGAAGGAGGTACGAATTACAGTACGGAAGTTTGAATTTTCAACATTTGTCCTTTCCCAACAACTACCTGCCTGTTTCGCTTTTGTTTTCTCCATCTTTGTCCTCAAAATTACGCAGTGGATTTTCGCATTTTCTCTTGCGCTATCTTCCTTTCTTTCTCTCTATCGCTCTCTCTCTCTCTCTCTTTGGTCTCTCTCTCTCTTTCTCTCTCTCAGTATCTATCTATCTATCTATCTATCTATCTGTCTATCTATCTATCTATCTATCTATCTATCTATCTATCTATCTATCT
>JBCEWB010953637.1:0-13509 GCA_039654565.1 Peronia peronii
TTGGCTAGCGTTATAAATTCATTTTATTAGCTCAATTCTGAATTTTTCATATTGTTTTTCAACTTTTTTGGTGTATTAAATTAGTTGCCGGTAGTCTTAATTTTAAGACATTTTTCGTAAAATGATGATAATGCTTATAATGATGATATAAACAAGGATAAATATGAAAAGCATATAAGCAAATGCTGGAACCTCTCACTAACAAGTCCATGCTACGATGATTCCTCAGCCCAAAGAGAGCATTTTGAAGCTGTTGGATGTGATGGCGCTGTATAAACTGAACAAGCTGCACTTCCACCTGAGTGATGACGAGGCCTGGAGGCTGGAGATCCCTGGCCTAGAGGAACTGACTATGGTGAGCTATTTGTCCATCTACTACATAACCTGATAGTCCTAGACAGACCCATAAATTCAAATGGTAGTTACCTGATATCATTCAAGATATCTAACAGTTTAACTCTATGATACTGAAATTCAGTAGTCCCCAGTTATGGCCTTCAAAGACGGAATTCTATCATTTTGTGTCAAACACTATATATATAGTATATATGTATGAATCTGTTGTTACATACGATATAATAATATTATAATAATAATAAATGAGACCATTTATAACGTGCTTATCCCAGTACCAAGAGCTTCACAATCTAAGACATATCCGTCAGATCTAGTGGAGACCCGCACATGTTCTCAGCTTCCTTGGAAATATACTGGCGGATGCCCAGTACACGCTTAAATCCGTATCACTCTAACAACAGTAATCTTTGTCTATAGTCGAGTAACAATTTTAATCATCATAGTAATCATTTTATTACCAATTTTTTTTTTTTTTTTAAATGCAGATCATCGCACACAATTCGACACAAAGTAAACCACTGTAAACTTTCAAAACAATCTTGCAGAGCTATGAAACAGAATGATGAATTCAACTGAGTAACTGATATCACAAAGGATATTTAACAACCTGCTTGCCAAAGAGCCAAAGAAAGTACTCAGGAAAAATTAACAAGTGGCCACGAACATATGAATGTTACTGTATGTCTGATAATCGCAAACGATAAAAGCCAGTATGATAGTATAAGCTCCTTGAGTCCAGCCTAGCACTTCAGTTGTCTGCGCACCCTCATAAATAAGAATTATGGTAAATAGCTATTAATACGACAGTCCTTTATAGTGAACTGTTATAATTTCAATATTATAGACCTTTTCGAAAACGCAAGGCCATCAGAACAAAATTAATATTCTTGCCTGGAGAATATCTGAAGATCTGCCATGCTACTCTGAAGTTTGTACCAATGGAAACAATGTTTTTGGTGAATAGCATTCATCTCGCTGGAAAGCACCTGCTCCATCAAGGCAAGCGGCACTTACTTCACGAGACTCTTTTGCACAGTTTTCGATATAAATCTAAATTTTCCTTCTGCCGTCACAATCTGGGCAAGATCTTCCCCATCATGGATACCCCTTCGAAATAGTTTGTTATGGCCATAATAAATAATTTGTTATGCTGAAATGATTTGGCAACTGATTTGGTCGTATGGATAGAGGAAAATATACCCATGATCGTGCTGATGCGCCATTAAACCCAGACTAAACTCAGACCTAATCAAATACCCATAGAAATCCAGCAGTGTGAGGAAAAACCTAACGTGGAATCCACAAGGAGCAAGGTCCAGAAACATGCCGAGGAACATTTTGAGACATGAGGTCAAGGCTGACATAAAGAAGACACAACTGATTTGCCTGGTAATCGAAGAGAAAGCACATGACAAATAAGCCTGAGGAATGTTTGTAGAGGATCAATGGAAGTTAAAGTCTTACTAAATGGAGCATATGAGTAGTTCGGATTTTAATGTTTTGTGTCCATGTCTTGCTGCCGTTGTGCTCAGTAGTTCTCACAGATTTGTCCTTCTCATTTTAAAGCATAGCAATTTAAATAGTCGTTGATATGTACTGTTTCAATCCCATGTTCTTTCTACAGATGGGAAGTCAGAGATGTCATGACCCCGAGGAAAACGAGTGCATTATGTCAACCTTGGGTTCGGGAGCTGGAACTGACAATAGTGGCTCTGGCTTCTACAACGTTTCAGAGGTGTGTCTGTGAGGAGGGGGGGGGGGGTGGATGGGAGGGGGCTATCTGTATGTGTACATAGCATAATAGTCAGTAAGAAGTTAGGAGAAAAAATGGGAGGGGAGAGAGGATGCCATGCAGGGATTCTGGGATCTGCACTATTTCAGAGGTCTGAATGTACTACAGTATTTTCGTTAGCCCGTAAGACTGTGGATATGGATAAGGGAGGAGAAAAGTTCTGTCTGATGTCAAGGAGACAACGTCATTGGTTCTGTTACTGCTATCACTCAAGAATCACCAAACTATCTGCATCTTGATTTACTTCCCATTTCTCAGATACGAGGGCTTTTGAGCAAGCCTAGAAAGCATAGTGATAGATTCAATGTCCTATAGTCATTACGTTTATAAATTCGTCCCATGTTTGTCTGTGGACAGTATCAAGAGATCTTACAGCACGCCAACAACCGATATATCGAGGTCATCCCAGAGTTTGACATGCCAGGACACGCCCATGCAGCCATCAAGGCCATGCGGGTCCGCAAGAGAAGGATGGAGGAACTAGGTGAGGGAGGAGGAAGGAGAGAAAAGCTAATAGATTGATTGACTAGCCGACCAATTGACCAGGTCGACTCTTTTGTGAATGAATGAATGGATTGGTGACAAAGAATGAATCAATTAATGAATCAACTACTGACCTTTTTAGTCACTAATTCATTCATTCACTCATTCACTCACTCACTCACTCATTCACTCACATACTCATTCTCTCATCCATCCTTCACCCACTCACTCACTCACTTATCCACCCTACTTACTCACCCATTCACTCACCTATTCACTCATCTACTCACTCATCTACTCACACATTCATCATTCATACACTTACTCACTCATTCACCAATTCAGAAATACACAAACCTGCACTAAACCCTGTAACATTAATCTACTCCTCTCTAATGCCGAACAATTTTCCTCCATGCCAGGCAATTTTAACCACAGCGACATGTACCTGTTGGACGCCACAAACGATCCATCTCACTACTTTTCTGTCCAGTTCTACACAGACAACGCCATCAACCCTTGTATTGAGAGCACATATAAGTGAGTATGAGGATGGTAAAGACAAAGATACTGGGCACAACATTTCCAATTGTCTAGATTTTGTCCTTTTTTCTCCAGGCAAAGTTATTCCTAAATAATAAAATTCCTAATTAAGTAGCTATGATTTAGGTCTAGTAAACGTGTATGCCCACAACTGTAAGTTCCTGCCATCGTCTCGGGTATTTATGCCCTTATATAGAGCATGTTAGACCACAGGGCACCGCTTGGATATGAATTAATTGGAATGACCATCACCATGAAGAATCAATTAGGTTCGACAGTTTTACCAGTTCAATCAATTTATTTAATTTTACTCCAGATTGTTCTTTGTTTCTTTTAGTAATGTCAGTGGTTGGGCCATCGGACTGGGGATCTAAAGTTCCGGGTTCGAATCCTGACTGGTCCAGACATTTTGTCTTTGGGAAAGACAATTTACACACATTTCTTGACGACCCAGGTTTTAATGGGTATCCGACTACAGACAGTGATTGATATTGTAAGATTTATAAGGATTTGAGCGCCTAGGAAGCTGAGAACGTTTTTGAGTGTTTTCTTTGGGTCTGTCGGGGTAATAATAGATTGTAAAGTGCTAAGAGCCTTACTTTACCGGGATAAGCACTATATACATGTTCTTTATTACTATTAACTTAGTTACCGGTTGACGGTCCATGTCTTAAATTTTAAGACATTCCTGTTCAATGATGATGATGGAAATAATAATTAAGATGATTATTAGATCAACTATTATCACCATTAACATTGTTATTATCTTTGTTCTTCTTGTCGTTGTTACTGAGAGCAGAAGCTTCCATACATTCTGATTTAATTTATGCACTGAGTTGGATTTATACACGCCATTGGAAAATTCTTAGCCTACTGGAGAAAATTTGAACTTTGTATTATTGAACAGTGGCTGAAATGATTACAAAGCTTATTACCTTTGTGCGCAATGTAGCAAGCATTGGCTTCTTTTCAATGGATTTTTTTTTTAAAGTGGCTTATTTACTACCGTTTACCAGACACAACAGTTACTGAACCAAACATAATAGTGAAATGAAAAACATCACGTTATTTGTAATGCTAATGACAGAAAATTTCGACAGAAGGATTACTTTATGTTTCTTCAAAGACGACATGATTTTTTTGTTTCTGAATCTTGCTTTTCTGTAGTCATTTTCTCACAAATGGTGGGAAAAATGTGAATAGTACATATAACTACACAGACATATACGGTGCAGTCATCTCCAAATCTTTCCGTCCTGGTTCTGTTTAATTATCCTGTGACATCATGCCTGTCTCCAAATTAGAGATTAACTCTCTAAAAGGGCAAAATGACGGGGCCAAGTCGGTCGTGACGCTTGCTGAGAAAACTCTTCTGAGACGTGTTCATTCTGTCACGGATAAGGCGAACTATTCATTTTACAGTGTTTTAGGAGACGGGAGTGACTGCCCTACGTAATTAGAGGGAGGCGTGACTGAAGCAGTTCGGAGACTGATACATTGTGTTTGTGCACTAATTTGTCACTCTCTCTGCAGTTTTATTCAAGAGTTGTACACTCAAGTGACGGAGATGCATAAAGACATTCAGCCTTTGAAAGTTTATCACTTTGGCGGTGATGAAGTCAAGGAAGGTAATACCAGCCAAGCAAAAGTAAAACAATGCAATGTTTGTAGTAGAGTTCTGGATAAATGCTCAAGGAGACGGAGATAAAAACATACCCGAGGGACTGAAAACCAACTTCAGTGGCTGGAGACAATAATAAGGCCATGAGTTCATGGTCAGATATGAATTGCATAATGCACGTGATGGTTAAAGATTAGATTTCAGCTCTTCTTGCGCGGAACTGCATCAATTCTAAGACTTTAATTTACATCCTTTTCAATTGAACCAATTCATTTTCAAATACATGTAAATGATGAATATAATTACAATGGTACTTTCAAAAGTCACCCTCAATAAAGTTGCCCCCCCCCCCCCCCTTTTCTTTTTTTTTAACGAGAAAACATTTTGTACACGTGAAAACAGTGGTAGAAGCATCAAAGACAAGGTCAGAAATAGGCCTGCTCTCCATACTAAATGTATTTGCTTTGAAATGTCGATGACTTTAACCAAAAGTAGAAGAGTTAAAGAAGAAGAGCCTGCTACACTCATTTTACATATATTTATACACAAGAAATTCAAAAAATATTGTGTCACAGTTCCATGAAAAGATATTTTATGCTCGAGTGAAGGATAGTGGAAATTGATAAGAAAATGTCTATATGTAGATTAAACCGCGGTGAAATCAAGATGAGGATTGGAAATATATTATATCAGTAGTGTGACGACTTTTTTTGTTCTTCTGATTTTATGGCATGCAGCCAATTACAAAGCCATAACTTTACGGTGCCCATTTCTTCATTGTCCTAAAATAAATATCCATGGAAAAAAAAGGTCCGAAGTCTAGTTTTATTGGTATCAAAGCACAGATCAAAAACTCCATTTTTTCTCAAAATTTGAATCTGATCATTCGATACCTGTGCATTTCTAATCCTCATACATATGCACAGAAGCCCAGTCAGTGTGAGAATTAGCTGAATATTCACAGGTATTTGAAATTCAGAACGTTTTTAGTCAGCCTGCTTAACCCTCGGGCTCTAAAGTATTAAATTTTCTCATCAATATACAAGTGTTGTATGTCCATTTCCATATAACCTTTGCCTTCTTAGGTGTTAAGTAGCACTAGAACTGTCACAATATACCTGGTTATGTACTTATATGAATTATAAGGCAAAGACTTTGTACTAACACCAAAGAACGATCTCATGTAATACAGACAGTGGATAGAGTATTAGTTGGGGGCTTAGTGATGAAATCATCCCCACAACTGTATGCAGTGAATTTATAACCCTTGTAAACTGAAGGTAACGGAACCTTAAAACTCGCCATCACCAGGAGCCTGGGTGAATTCCAGTGAGTGTGTGAACTTGCTCAAGTCAGGAGTAGATCTGAAACACGAGTTCACGAGAAGGGTCTCAGAGATCACAAAGAACGTAACGCTTGGGGCTTGGGAAGATGGATTGATGGATCATTTGGCCATCACCCCTTGGGATAGGTGAGAGATGGATGATGGATGGATGGATGGATGGATGGATGGATAGGGTGGATGGATGGATGGATCGATGGATGGAAGATTCGATCAGTTGACAAATCAATCGATTGATTGATTGGTTGATTGATTGATTGATGGGTGGGTCGGTTGGTCGGTCAGTTGGTTGGTTGGGTGAGTGGATGGGTGGATGGTTGGTTGGTTGGTTGGTTGGTTGGTTGGTTGGTTGGTTGGTTGATGCAAAGAGTTTCTTTTGATCACACTTAGTGTCAAACACAATAATATAATAAAAGCACCCCTATGTTTTGTTCTCTTCACTTCGCCCAGATCCTCTCTAGCCAATCAGGAAGTGATTGCACACGCCTGGCAGAATGTTTGGGAATGGGGCCTGTCCGCCCGGGGGCACAACTTGGCCAATGCTGGCTACAAGGCAAGTTGATTTGTTGTTTGATGAATGGATTGGGTTTTTCTCTGTAGGTGGGTGGATGAGTTGGGTCAGGGACAATTTGGAATTAACCCTTTCACTGCCAAGGCTATTTGAACATTCATTCTGCTGTCCCTCCCACATTAATTGATGATTTGTCCAGCATTTCAAAGGCCAGCAGCTTTAGGGTTACTCAGTGTTGAGATTTTCACTCTACCAAGATTGATTCTCTGGGTCTGGCAGTTTGAAATGATATATAAATCTTCTAATGGATATGCCCCTGGCAGCCAATGGATTAAGACATCTGAAAGTTGGTTGGGTGGATGGGTGGGTTGGTGGGTTGGTTGGTTGGTTGGTTAATCAGGTAATCTCAGCTGTTTGTAATGATTGATGATCGTGATGATAAAGATAACAATGACCATGTGGAGGATGGTGCCCTGAAGAAAAAGCAACCGGGTTCGAACACATTCGGCCAATTCTATCAGTTTATTCAATGTTTAACATATCAATTTTCCCAGTTGTTATTTGTTTGGTTTAATGTATTAAAGCTAGTAACCCATTGACAGCCCATGTTTTAAATTCTAAGATATTTCTATAAAATGAATATGATGATGAATCCGTGATAATAATAATAATAGAAAGTATTTATATAGCGCTTATCCCCGTACATGGTACAAGCCCTAAGTGCTTTATAATCTATTATTACCCCGACAGACCCAAAGGGGACAATCATAAATGTTCTCAGCCTCATCGGAAGCATACAAGTCCGCTGCCTGTTGGACGCTCAAATCCCTACAAATCTAACAATTATTATTATATAATTATACTATTAGTATAACTTCTCTTCTCATGAAAAGTGTTTCTATCTAATAATAACGATGACAATCACGACTATACATTGCTCTGGTTTTTGCCCTCCCCTCCCCCCTGCCAATCCTCACCCAGGTCGTCTTTTCCCCCGTGACCCACACTTACTTCGACCACCCTCAAGAACCCAGTCCCGAGGAGCGAGGCTTCTACTGGGGCACTCGCTACACTGACGCCCACAAGACGTTTTCTTTCATGCCCATGCACTTCTACATGAATGCTGACATACAGAGAATGGGCGATCCCGTGGACATGGAAGCACTCTGTGGTGATGACAGATCGGGCTGTCCTGAATTGAATAAAACAGAAAATATCATAGGTACGGTTACATTGTCGTGTTACAGTTTTCTGCGATGTTGTTGAGTGTTGTCATTATTATTACTGTTGTCATTGTTGTTGTTTTTGTTATTTGTTTGTTCTTCTCGTTTTTTATCTACTTTTTTTTTCATCATCAGTGTTTTTCTCCTTCTTATTTCTTCTTTCTTTTTCTTCTTGTATTTTGCTTCTTTTTTCTTCTTCTTCTCCTTTTTCTTCTCCTTCTTCATTTTCTTCTTCTTTCCATTATTGTCCTCCTTTCTTTTGCTTTTATTTAACCATTTTATTATTTTTTCTCTCTTCTCCAACATGTCCTTCCTTGTCATATTTTATCCTTTCTGGTCATTTTTCTTTATCCTGGTCTTCAAACCTTTTTCTCAGGGTCATATTTCATGCAGTTTTCCCCCATGGAGACTGGTTTTATTATACAATTACGCAGATACCGTAACTCAAATCTTAGCTGATGGCGCTTTCCATTACTACTCACTCTATACAGATATTCAATTTCTATCTAAACATAACAGATATTGAGTTTCTACTCTACCCCTAAACAGATACTGGATTTCTATTTGCCCTAATCAAAGAGTAGATTTTTATTTAACTTAATAAGCAGAAGGCTGGAGCGGATTCTACTTGTTTTTAAGCACAGAGCGGAGTTCTATCTAACATAAATAAGCTTAGTTATTGGATAACATCACCTTTTCTAGAGTTTGGATTTCCACATAGCCTTAGAGATTGGATCTCAAGTCAGCTTGTACAGATATTAGACGTCTATCCAACCTATGTTTTAAATTTGTACACAACCAAAAATTGTACAATATTGGATGTCGACTTCATCATAATAGATTTTGAATATTTACTCTATTTAAACCTTATTGAATTTCTATTCAACGGATACTGGATATCTAATCATCTTCTGCAGATTCTGAATTTCTTGTTAAGTAAACAGAGATCTGGTGTCCACGTGACCAAGTTTGGAGGCAATCATGTCCAAGGCTTTTCTTCATTCCCACATTTCTACGTGTCTCTCTCTCTCTCTAGGCATGCAAGGTCAGCTGTGGTCAGAAACAGTCAGACTGCCAGACCAGTTCGAGTACATGGTCTTCCCCCGTCTCCTAGCACTGGCAGAAAGGGCGTGGCATGAAGCCGAGTGGGAGGGCAAACCGGAGGAAGAGCGACAGAGAGTGATGCAATCTGATTGGGCCAGATTTGCCAGGAACCTTGGGCGCTATGATCTCGCCCTGCTGGATAAACTGGGCGTGGCTTACAGGGTACCGCCTCCAGGGGCAAGGTAAAAGCCGAATTTGCAGATTCATCTTTAGCACTAGATAACATCGATAACAAAGTAAGAAACATCTGACCAACATAATAACAATGTAGCTGCACTTCCCTCACTAGTAGATCGGGCACTGCCATTGGCTATGTTCATCAAACATCAGTAGATTCAATGACGAAAGACATTATAGGAACAGCAAAAGGACAGCTGCTGACCTACTTGTCACCACGGCACCAATGCAGACAACACAGACTTTTCAATGGCATACATAGACTAAACGAGCCACAGCTGTAATAGTAGTAGTAGCACAGCAGTTACAGCAGTAGAAGCAGTAGTCGATTCCAAAGACCATCTTGCCGTTAGAAGAGGTTGCTTTGCTGTACATTTCAGTTTCACTTCTAACAACACAACTGACAATCATGTCAATTTCAGTTTTGTTATCACTGCAGGAGTATCAATTACAGTTTTGGCATTGGTGAAATATGCTGCATGAAGACAAATAACACATGATCATTTCGTTTCAGACAAGACGAGGGCAAGATTAAAACGAAAGTGGAATATCCCGGGTTGAAAGTTCAGTACCGAGTTCAAGGGTCGGAGTGGGCGGAGTTGTCTTCCTCCGCCACATTCAGCGAAGGTCAGGAACTGATGTTGAGGACAGTCTCGGCAGACGGACAGCGACACAGCTCCGAGATCAAAGTGGTGATGAACAAAAAAGACCCGGGCACAAGTGGTGGTGGTGGTGGTGGAGATGATCAAGGAGATGGAGCCGGGGCGTTGAAAATGTCAACCATTTCATGTGCCATGATTTTTGTTTTGATATATTTTGTGTAAGAAAGTGTCAATCTTTTCCATTATGAATTATAATCAGAATTTCTTGCCCATGTGTATGAAAGCTATCAGTTTCGTTCCTCATGAATTACATGTATGTTCAGAATATCCTTTGTGTGTGTTTCAAATAAAAGGTGCAAAAACTTTTGTAAAATAATTATCCCATATAAAACAACTCTAATAAAATTTCCTGAAGCCGACGAATAATCAAATAAAGTAGGAGAAAAAGGAAGAAACATACTTATTCCTGGCAGTCAATGAACTTGTACCTGGGACTCGCACTGTGTGATACATTTACATGCGAGTCGTTCCTCATCTTATGTAAGAACGTTGTCAGCTCATTTAGTGCCAATATCCTGAACCTTTTTGAACCACAACGGCTTTCAAGACAATTAATAATGACAGTCCTGTTCTTGGTCAGAGTTATTATATAAATGTGTTCATTTTAAATAATATACACCCTAAGTATCCAACAAGGAGCAGCCTATTCTATGCACTATCAAACATTTCTAGATTTAGCTTTGTGGGTAAAAAATTTTCGATTCCTTTGTGAAATATCTTAAACTTGTTATAATAAAGTTGTTATAAATCAGTCATGTTTATGTATGAAATTTATAGGTAAAAATCCCCTGTTGGAAATGCAGAGCGCTTTGTGATTCTGTGAACGATAAATTGCTACTTACTATTCAAGGAGGTAATTTCAAAACAGACATCACTATATGACAAACTCCAAATAGGCATGTGGTAAATCATTCCAGTTCATAGACATAACAATATAATGTTATATCGATGTTCCAGTTAATATTCCATGCGTATAAACTATGTACCGTTAATAAACATGTTGAATGTATTCACTCAAGACTGAGGGCTGATGAAATTAGATAAACTTGGAATATTGTAAGGATTATGTTTTTTGAATTTGTTGTTTTGTTACTTTTTGATAATTGATGTCTTACTAATGTCTAGTCTGAACGCAAATACGTGTATGTTCGTGTACTTTCAAGTCCATGAGTCTATAATTCCAACAGCCAATTCTAACAAAGGCCTAAAATAATAATAATAATAATAATAATAATCAACCGATGTCGACATGCATGAAAATGCTACTAATGAAAAACAATTGAAGCCACATGTAGTAAGTGGGGACAGTTCATTTTACAAAAATATGTAGCCTACATGTGTGCTTTTGGATACATTTCTTATTTGATAGATGGCATTGATATAGCGTTTGTTCCTGCAGTGAATTCTTCCTCTGAAAGAAATGATAGAGACATTTACATAAGATGTTCCAGTTCTCAGTTTCTGGGAAGCACACAATGGAATATGGGAGGCATACAATAGCTGACTATTCGTCAGGTACTCAGATCCGTTTCCAGTCTAAAACAACAACATATTTGCGATGTCATTACGTGAATAATGTACATAGATCACATATGTGATATCACATAGGGTGTTCCAGAATTCCTGACTCACTTAGCAAAGAATGTGCCTTGGGGATAATCAAATTCCGGAGAAAAAAATTTAAATGTTAAAGCATATTAAAAATAATAATATAATAATGGGTTTAAACAATTCAAAAAGAACACAATAATCATTGTGAGAAATAAAATAATACAAAGACAATAAAATGAGCATATTTAGAAATGTATAACTGATAAATGAATCATGAGTTCTGGCCCACCCTGTATATTTATAAACTGATGGCTCAATGTTTACATCAATGGATGAATTGTGGATGTATATGCGCTGTCTATATATTTTTTGAGTGTGGTTATTGTTCCCTGTTGGTATGAAATACATGTACATGTGTGATAATCCAAATTATCTGGTACCTGGTGAATTTGTTGCTATGTTGAATTTATTTATTTTATTCATGAAGTGCCTTTCTCCCTGCAGCAACTACGTATTTGGATTTGTGGATTTTGACTGATTTATAGAAAGATGAATTGTAACTGCTCTTTACATAATGCACACCTCACAGTATGTGATTATATGTCTGAAAACAGAAAGTTAAATTTTGCTCATCTTCATTATGTCAGTAGACTAGAGGTGTATATCAGTTCACGACATTAGCTATTTGCTATGTTATTTTGCTAGAATTTTATTAAAGCCTCTGTTTTTTTCTATTAAAAATTTTACATCATGCCTATCAAATGTTTATGTCTTATAAAACTCTGCCTAGAAGTTAAAACAGTGTCACGATGAGATAGCCTACATACACTATGCACACTCTCAAAGTATCATCTAATACATGTTCTTTGTTGTGATGCATACTTTGTTTGAAACGATGTGAGTTTGATTTTAACACATCGAGTGCCATAGATTGGAGAAATAATTTATAAAATTGTAAGCTTTTTGATAATCCTTTGGTGATAGAGACCAACATTTTTTAGGCTTTGGTGATAAAGTATTAGAATCTCATTAATTTGTTTATGATATTTCTATAAAAAGTTCATAGAATCCTTATCAAATTTCAAGAGCAGTCAGATGTCTTGGAAACGAAAGCATTAATTAATTAAAGCAGCAGTAATTGTGCACGCGCAGTTCACAGAAGTTCAGAACGCGACTCCAGAGAAGGAAGGAGACGTGCGTTCAATTACAAATCTAGATCTGCTGTTTCTTTGGGGAAGATCTCACTCAAACGTTAAAATATGTTCCATTATATATTTACAAAACATGTATTTAAATAATGCTGAGTATATTTAAAATTACGAATATGTGTTGTTGGTTCTTTTTCACCCCTTCTTTCAAAAGTTGGCAGTGCTAATGAACTATTTTTTCTTACTATTTTATGTACGATGTTAAAGTGTTTGGACAGTTTATCTGACATATACATTGCAAACATTGCTCTTATATACATGTGTGAAATTCTATGTCAACGCTATGTTATAAAGATCTATGGGAAAAAGATGATTTACCAATACATTAAATGCTATTTTCTTCAAGCTATACCATGTTCTCTTAAAGTTTTTTACATGAATGTGCCTGTTGCTGAGCCCCTGAATGGGAACTTGATGATTTATTTGCTATATTTCAAGCCATAATAAAATTATCATTGTTCTTTTGATTTTTTACAGTTAAAAGTGAAATCAGTGAAGTATAAAGTATCATGTATGATATTGCATATTTTGTTTGTTTAATTGATTGGACCCTCACAAATGGCAGAGTATAACTGAAATGCCTCTAGCGATCATATTCATACAGTTGCAGGATAAGAATGAAAGAAGAAATTCAATGAACTTTTTTTTTTAAACCAGCCCTGTTAAATTCCTTTGCCAAACACACAGAGTAGAGAAAGAAAACACTATTGCGCTCTCTGCTTGACAGGTAAATCCTGAAAAATTTCTAAAAAATCACGGATACATGTATGATGAAAATGCTTTCTTTTTATTGTAATGATTTTACAATTTTGAGTTGTGTTTTTTTTTTTTATAAATCTTTCAAATGAAAATAAGAAAAATGTTTTTTGGGAGGGGGGGGGGGGGGGGGGGGGGGGGGGGGGGGGGGGGGGGGGGGGGGGGGGGGGGGGGGGGGG
>JBCEWB010953637.1:13519-32564 GCA_039654565.1 Peronia peronii
GGTGTTTTTTTTTTTTTTGGGAAACTTTCAAAAGAAAAAAAAAAAAAGGTTTTTTTGTTTCCCCCCCCCCCCCCCCCCTTTTTTTTTTTTTCGTATTCCTTGTTGTCTGGCAGAGGAAAATAACAGGGGTAGTCAAAAAAGCCCCCAGTCAAAAAATTGAAAGAAAAAAATTGAAACAAAATCTGACAACTAACGAAACCGTAACAATAACTACATGAGGCAATGAAGAAAATTTAATGCTAATGCAACAACAAAATGAAGAAAAATCAGAGCAGCTTAAATTTTCTCAGATGTTTAATATCATTTCCTCTCATATTATTATTATTATTTTCACAAATACATGTAGTCTACAAAAAAAAAAAAAAAAGAATTTGAGTGTCATATAAACTGTTATTAGTAATTAGTTAGAGATAAATCGTTTGATCTTTGGATAAATTGATTGTTTGTTGTAAAATAAATTCATTAATATTTAAATAATTACGCCAGTGCTACGAGGCATATCACAACAACATTGTAGACAGGAAATGCAGTCATTCCTAGTAATGTCTCTATTTACAACAGGCAATGCACAATACATGTCTTCATTACTTAACTTATTTAAAAAAAAAAAAAAAAAAAAAAAGAAAGAAAAGAAATTATAAATTAATTAGTGCATCATCTCATTTAGGTTAAGTAATGTTTTATAACAAGTGAGTGTAATTTGCCCATTCATATAAAAATTTATTATATTGTTTAAAGCAGCAAGCTTGGCAGACTACTCCAGATTCCTATCTCCAGTCGCACACTACTACTGTCTTCAAAAGCTTGCTAACCAGAGTGAATAACTACCCCCATGTACCATACCATTCTTAGCCACAGATCTAATCAACGTCAAGGTTGCTGACAAGAACTTATTGTGAGGGGATTCATACTACATGTATTTGAAAATGGAAAATAATGAGTGTTGCTTTGCATTTATTTATGGAAAGGGGTGGGGAGGGGGTATTTCACAAGTCAAATTTCTATGAAATTAAGTACAAATAAGTCATAAACGCACACAACTTCATCTCCAAAACACAAGATGCCTTTAAAGACAAACAAATGAAAACAAACAAACAGAAGACTGATAAATTATAACATAAACATGCATGTTTGTAACAACCTCATAAAAATTCTTGATATCCAATATGACGGTACTACCATCATGTTGGCCTTCCTACATGTCAAAATTTTCCAATCAGAAATGACTGGATCTTACTGTCCTGAGACCAAATAATGTGCCTAATGTAATACAATACAAACCGATGTCTGATACTAGGAAGGACACTAGAGTAGAGAAAAGCAGAAACCTTGCCAATAAAAGACATGTGGGGACTACTTTTGACCAGTCTACCTTCCCTTTGCCATACTGATGTTTAATTTGTCACTTCCAGCATTCCAGTGATGGCTATCTCCATCCTTTCCTGGACACAAGGGGTGCTGAACAAGCGATGTAAAGAAAAAGAAAAAAAACAAACACTTTTCCTCTCACAATTTGAAAGACTAGCCACCAAAAAAAAAAAAAAATTGACTAAATTATTAAGACGAGAAGAAAACATTTTTCTTATACAATGAATGTTCTGGAATATTTCATATGGTCAAACAAAGACCACAAAAGTGATTTTTTTTTCTTCTCAATTTACAGTATGTGTTCAGACAAAGGGAAGTGATGGGACTAGTCAAAAATAATCTCCATTAAACATTGAAAAAAAAAAAAAAAAAGAAACCAAAAAAATAACATCAAAACAAAAACTGTGTCAATTTTTGACATCTACGAGAGATGGTAATTTCTGCCTTGATTTCTAATCAAATCAGATAAGCTGATATATTGGGTGGTCGGCTCTTGGACTACAATCATGCTCAATCACTCTTATAAAACCTCAACAAATGATGGAATAGTGCACTAATAACTGTACACTAGATCTGAAACATAACTATATCTCTTCATAAACTTTTGTCTATATCAAGAAACGAAATTTTCAAAAACGGGAAGAAGAAAACAAATATTACCCTTCTGAACTGATCAAGGATACATCACTGTATCTGGCTGTTGTTTTTATTGTCTTCTCTTACAGCAATAAGAAGCCTGCAAGTTTACTAAGAATGACAAATTTGATGGAAAGGAGGGGTAGAAAAAAAAAAAAAAAAGAGTAGAGAAAAAAAAAAAAGGAGGGCAATGGAGTAAGCAGTTTGCTCTTAGCTACTTTTAGAACAGTGATCACCATAGGCAACATCACTAAATTTAGTGGAATAAGACTCCATGAAATCAATAGGGCTGGCGAAGACGGACAAATGGAAGAGAACCACCATATCGGTGTCACTGACTGCAGCAGCCAACACCACATCCAGTAATGCCAACAGATGACAATGACAGATGATGAAGATGACAGAATAGTACAGATATATAAAACACATAGGCATTTACTTTTAATTGCCTCTCTCTGTTTCTATACATCCGTTGTTTTTTTCCCAGGTCACCTTTTACTTTGAACATAAAGCTTAAGTACATCGCAACGCCTTCCTAAACCTAAGTTCCACTAAGATAGATATGTTAATTTGGCAAAATTACATGTAATGGAATGAGAGGAAACAACTGTGAGTAGAATAGACTAAAATGAGAAATATAGACAGCGATTCATGTTCAGTTGATCTGTGATTCCAAATGGAAAATAACAGTGTTATCTCTTTTTCCAAAACTCGTGTTACTTCACACCTATGAAAACTAGACATTATTATCCATCAAATTCATGGTAACCAGAAATGGCTAGTCAGCTTTCTAAATATATAATTCAATCCTAGACATTCTCTCTATGCACAAATCTTTCAGGAAATTTTTTTAGTGTAACATCCGCCAGGGCACTTGGTTGAAATCAGAGCTTTAGTATGGAGTCAACCTGTCAACAGTTGCACAAAATTATGAAGCATGAGTTATTGTTGTAATACACCATCCGGTAGGGAGTGTATGTTTATCCAAA
This sequence comes from Peronia peronii, assembly GCA_039654565.1. Taxonomy (NCBI): domain Eukaryota; kingdom Metazoa; phylum Mollusca; class Gastropoda; order Systellommatophora; family Onchidiidae; genus Peronia; species Peronia peronii. Next base: position 16,513 of record JBCEWB010953637.1, read on the forward strand.
CAAACTTGTCAAAACTTAATATTAAAGCATATGTTGAAGCTCTGTTCGCCTTCTATACTTGTAGCAGTCGTTTCTTAATGCTGTTGCATGTATTTCCCTATCAAGATTCATAAAACGAGAGACATCATAGATATTGTAACTACTGCTGACCCAATAAATTTGTACAACTAAACACTGCTGCTTCAAAGATGGCAATTTAGACCATTAACTCATATTATGTAACTGAAATTTTAGATGAGAGGGTGCAATATTCAACTTCAATGAAAAACATGCAGCACAATTCTCATCATATAAAAAGACAAGAGAAAGGGGAAAGGGTGCCAAATTGTTTCACACTGCTGTCTGAGTAAAATTTTTCTCTCTCAGTAAGAAATAGACACTATCACCATTTCTTCATAAACTTTTTCAAAAAATGACTATGGAATACTAAGCACTACATTTTTTTCTGAAGTGTCTCCTACTACATACATGCCTTTTCCTTGAACATGACTTTAAGATATACATAATAATATACAAATAAGAATTCTCCAACTCACTTTCATTTTGTAGTTTTAGGATGGACAGGTCAGTAACTTCGTATGCCAAGTCTACATTATGGACAGGACATCATGACAATTTATAACAGAGAGCCATACCCAAAAACTATTCACTACACTTCCATACACTCTTTCACACACTGACATGCTACATGGCACAGGCAAAATTGAATGTTCCCAGGTCAACACTATTCTGAGGACTCAAATCTGACCATTGAGGAAGGGCAAGTCTGTAAAAACCTGGAGCTGAGCAACATTAGGGATGGTACCATGCACAGATCTGGACCCCCCCCCCTGAGCTCAGCAAAACAATACAAAGGCCCAGCAAGTTTCTCCCAGCCAAAACATCTCGGCATCAAGTGCAATAAATATCACAACCTTGGTTTTACATGCTTAAACTGTTTTCTGTGGGATAAAATCATCTCTCATCTTTGTAATTTGAAGCTGAAAAATCAGACTGGGCTCAGAGTATTGATTTTAATGCCACAAAATTCAGTGGTGCACAATTAAATGTATATATGCTGGTACAGGCTAACCAGTATGTTTCTTGATTTGAGCCATCACATTTTAAAAAGTTGTCTCAAGAGATTTTTTTTTTTTAATTTGCATGGTCAGGTATTGAAAAATCAATATTCACCTTTCAGTAGGAATCAACGTGTACATCTCAGGGCACTTTCTTGGTCACAGATCTAAGAATAATTAACCAGTCCTGCACCTTTTGCCATGAGAAAGTTTCCCATATTTTGGGGCAAAACTCCATGCACAATGGAAATAAAATATGTGATGCTCTAAACAATCTTCAAGAATTTTAGATGAAAAAGCAGCCAATTCATCTGAGAAAGGAGCACCATCTCAGCCAACCCAATCGCTCTGAATGACAATTTGATTCCAGTAGAGCCTATAAAGAAAAAACCTATATATTCTTATTCTATTATCAAATATCTTGCTGGTGTAAGTGATAGTATTAAAGTTTTGCAACTTTAAGTTTTCCTATTCACGTCCAGGACCTTAATAGATTTCTGATACACGAGGCAGTTCACATCTTCAAATTTGATGCTCATTAAGTTGGAACCAAAACTATTTGGATGGTGCCATTTTTATTTATCTCAGGCTTCATAATGTGTCTAGAGGTCTTGGCTTATTTCCACTGTGAAAAGAAAACACAACAAAAAAACTAACAATGATATGGAGCAACAGTGAAATCTTAACATGGGTCAATATGAAATAAATGCCATTCAACAGAGTTGAATCCATGTCCAAATATTTCATACTGTTATGCAGTCAAATAAATGAAATCTCAATACAACAAATGCAATGGCTGTTCTGACTTGTGTAGACTAGTGAAAAAAGATAACTTAAAGTCACAGTTCAGCCTTGTTATGGTCCTTAGTAACCAGAATATACTCTCAATCAACTTCTACCATGTCCAAAAGGTTAAAACCTTTCATTTCTGGCTGAGTTTTGTAACCTAACAATTACATTTGTAAGGTTGAAGACTGGATGAGACTTCATTTCCATACTGGAGCATTGCTGCCCTTACTTCCCATCGCTAGCTTTCCCGTGGCTGCTTTCTTGTCCCGTGATCCTTCTGGGCCCTGTGACCCCTTTCGGATAGGTCCTCCAGCTTTACTATTTGTTGACCTGTCCAGGGCGTCTGCTGGGGTTGATAAACTCACATCTGCAGACTAAAGGATGTAAATAAAGTATAAAATATCATCAGCATTGCTCAAACTGAATGTCAGTGACAATACAAATATGTTAGACATCTCACTGCCCAGTCTCACGTGCTGATGGGCTGACTTCTATTCAATATTCAGTCGAAGCCATGAAGGCCCACAATTAGCTCATTTTCCAAGCTCAAGCAAATATGTCACACTGACCTTTCCATGCCACATAGACAATCAGTTAAACCTAAGAGGACTAATATTCAGCCCACTTTTCCAATAAGAGCAACATGTCCAGATAACCTCTTTTCACTAAAACCAATTAAAACTGCTGAGGGTCAATATTTCACTTTCTTTCCCAGGTCAGACATAATATATCAGTCCAACCTCTATTCATTCTTCTTCACTTCAAGAGCCCATTAATCCTCTCTGGGGTCATGGGGGCGCTGCACTGCTGAACGCTGCACCACCTGACTCCACCTCCGACCGTCATGGTCAAGGGCTACAGTCGTGGCAAAGCTCTTCCCAGTCCACTCGGCAAATGTTGTCAGTCTATTTCTTTCTCTGCCTGCCTCTTCTTCTTCCACCCTGAACTGTCCCTTGGAGGATGGACTTCGATAGGCCACTGGCTCTTGTACATGACCACATCATCAAACTTTTCTTTTCTTGAAATGGTTCTTGACAGCTCTTCAAAATGTTTCATGTACTTGGTAATGGTTGCATGCACTGCTTCATTTGTGATGTGTTCCATACATGAGATGCAGAGTACTCTTCTTAGACATCTCATTCCCACTGCTTGGATTTTTCTCTGCAGTTCAGTTGTTAGTGTCCATGTCTCACAGGTATATAAAAAGACTGACAGGACTAATTCATGTAGTGTCCTCAGTTTACTTGATAGACTGATGGTTTTGCCTCACCACACTGGTTTCAATTTTGCCAGTCCTGCTGCTGCCTGTGCCATTCTTTGGTCTTTAAGCCCTCTTCATGAAGCATTGCTCCAAGGTACCTGAACTGATTCACAGTTTCAAGTTCCTCTCCACAGATCGTAATTTCTTCTCTATGGGTTTTATGCTGTTTGTCGTGAGTTTTGTCTTTTCAGCACTGATCTTCATGCCGTATCTGGCAGATGTCTTGTTCAGACACTTCACCAGACTGGAAAGTTCCTGTTCCTCTCCCACCAGCCCATCAATGTCGTCAGCGAACCAAAGGTTTGTGACAGTCACGCCACCAATGCTGACTGTGCCCTGGTGTTCTTCAAGGGCATCTGTCATTATGCGTTCAAAGAAGATGTTGAACAAGGTCGGTGAGAGGAGGCAGCCCTGGCGGACTCCTACTGATCTGTGGAACCAGTTGCCCACTGTGCCTTGCACAAATACTGCACAACTGGCCTCCTCTATTCATATCTGCAATCAAATCAAGGGCTAACACTCTGCTTAATTTCCCAGACCAGGCATAGATGTCAAACTGACCTCTCTTCACTCCCCTATAAATCAGTTAAACTCACGAGGACCAACACTTGGTTCACTTTCCTACCCTGGACAAATATGTCAGGCTGATCTCTCCCTCACCTGGCTTCCACTCCTGGGCTTCCTAGTCTTGCTCAAGTCTTTGACCTTCCGAGTGGGCTGAGCTTTGGGAGATGACTGTTTGACAACCTGGTTGGGTCTCTTCTCATCTTTTCGGGACACATGCTCAGGACTGTAAGACCAAACAAAACATGAATCATACAGCATGTCCTATGTATTCATAAAATTTGTTCTCTATCTTCTCATGACACAAATACAGAAAGTTATTATCAAATTTTACAACCTCCATATTTTTACTTTACAGCTTCCTTACTCTTGTTACCAGCGCAACCTTCCCTCTTATGAGGGGACGCGAGGAAGAGAAATCTCACAATTTTGACATTTTTCTCTTTTATTCAAATGTTGTAGTTCAACATTCCTACTTTCAAGAACAATACTTGGATTATTTGTTAATGTTGCTAGTCTTCTTGTTGTTTAATACCCTGCACTCATTTCCTTCCTCTTAATTCTACAGCCCCTTTTTAGGTTCGTCTTTCCTATGTCCCTGCAAGTTTGATTGTTGCCAATACAAAGTCAAGCTAAATGAGCATTCATTGAACAAGCCTATATGCTCATACGAACTCAGCTGTCAAGCTGATGCTGCATTACCTGGACTTGGTGCCAACAGCCTTCAGGGCATCCATCAGCTGGCCTGCCATGTTGGCTTGGCTGGCCATCTCTGGGTTCACCTCCCACTGGTCTCTGGAGAGTAGTAATGAAACTTACTGACTTCATAGCCTAAAGTCTACCTTAAGTCTTTTATTCTGGATATCAATGCCCATGTGATCACTTCCATATTGCACAAAACAGGTAACTTTCATTTTGTCTCTATCCACTTTTTGCATCTTTGAAAAAAATGTTTTCTTCACAATATCTTGTGATTTCTGAAAGATGGCTTTATGTTATTTATAATTAGTGTCTAAATCTCCTGAATAACTTTTAACTTGAATTATTATTCTTTTCCAAATTTTGATGGCAAACAGAATTACTATCACTAAAATGAGGATGGGTGCATGCAATAAACCCGTTTCTTTATGTGCATTTTATTTCTACATATAAACTACATCACACTGATTTTCATATATAGCTGCAAATAAATAAATAGATATTGTCTATATGTACTGTGTGAAAGTCATTTTAAAACGCAGTGTCTATTGTGAAGCCTAATATTGGACCTTTGAACTTTCATCCACTAATCCTCACCCACCTCACAATTACACTCCAGGGTGAGATCAAAACAATTTTGTAAAGTAGTCATTATATAATTAACACAATAGGGCTTATATGACTACATATCAATTTGCAAGAATGAGATTGAGCACACAGCTTTCTGAGAATACAATTTTTTCTTTGTATACAAAGAAGAAACAACAAAGATATTTTACATACATCTCTTCATGAAATCAGTGGCCAAATATACTACTACTCACCTGTAGAGATTTAACAGGTTTGAGATTTCTGATAAGCCTTGAGAGGAGATAACCCCATTGTCCCCTATGAAGTCTGAGAACTGACTGGGTCGAGTTTCCATGGACGTACCAGGGCTGTGATTGAGATGAGCCCCTGAGTGCTGGGCTCCCTGGGATCTCGAGGTCTGAGAACAGTCACAGTACTAGATCAGTGATACTGTGATTTAAGGGCATAGCATGGAAAAGCTAACAATCTTATCTTCTGATAAATTTTGAAAATATTTAACTGAACTGAAGATGGGTTAATGTCGGGGACTAAGTCAATTCCAATATACTCTTCTGCTAAAAGGTCCTGCACACTCAATTATGGAATGATGATATTTCACACAAAAAAAGAGGTCTTCAAGGTTTTAAAATTGACTCATTCCAAACAAACTATAACATAGACAGCTGTTCCATGTTACTTTATCTTTTCTCATTATATCTTCCAAAATCTATTCTTATATTTACCTTTTATTACATTCTCTTATTTTCATCTTATATTTACTTTCAATTATTTTCAGGTAATATTGCCAGCTCTCACTTTTAACTTCATCTTAATTTCTCATGTTTTCATTAATCTACTAAAATTTCATTTCAATTAGTCCTTCCTCTCCACCATCCAGTTACTACAGCATCTCCTAACAAACCACCACCTCCAGCTGAACCTTATCTGGGATTCTCAGTGAGCCTTACCTGGGATTCTCTGAGATGCTGCAGTCTGGACAGCTGAGAGGTCAGCTCTATGGCAGTGGCTGTGTCATTTAGATCCAGGTCCACTGAGGAAAACACAAGAAAAAAATACAGATCTTTTTCACCATCCCTGTCTCCTTTTGTCTCTCTCTCTCTCCTCTCTCTCTCTTTTCTTCTCAGATATGGATTGTTTTTTTCCTCTGGTATGGATGCAAATAGATAGAAGACCCAATCAATGTGTGATCTGTCTTAAGGCTAGACAAATCAACTTGTGATACCTTAATGGAAATATGCATTTGAGGAATTTTAGAAAATACAGCCTGCTCATCCATGCAAACTGAACAGATTATACAGGGCAATCATATTTTGGTACATAAATTGAATAAAGACTGCACAGGAGCTTTTGTCTTTGTTTCCATCATTTTGGTTTCTGCTTTAAATAGGTTTACTCTCACCTATATGCCCTACATCAACTTTCATTACATTAAGTCACAACCTTACACTCCCTCCCCTCCTCATTCCCCCCCCCCTCCCCCTCCCCCTGCTTCTTTCCCCTTTCAACACTGTTGTCCTTAAAAAAAAACGTTTACACACAATAACAAAATATCTGCAAAAGAAAGCAACAGTATAAACTTAAATATATGTATTACTAATACTATACTAAAAGAATTAGTTGATGAGCTCTAGAAATCAAAATGCCTTATACTGCAATACAATATCTTGCCTGCGGTCTCAGCTTGGTCAGAACATGTCAGATTTGAGGACAAGCTCAATAAGCTTGAAACATCTGCTACAGCTTTTCTAAGGTTGAAATATCTCATCTTGTCTACAGGTTTATTTACACTTTTCCATCAGCTGAAAGAGAAATGGAATCCATCATCTCAACTCTGATTCAGAGTTTGGTTCCATTTCACTATTTCAATATGCTGAAGAAAGTCTCATTTTGGCAACACTGTTCAATTTACAGAAATGGAAGAGGAATCAGGATTCCAACTTGGCAGTGTCTTTGCCAGCTCGAGCTGTCATTAAATGAGGAGGAAATTGTCACAATCACGTGGGTTGAAATTATAAAAAAATGGAATGACAAGGTAGCAATAGTCAGTGTGGGGTCTATCCGAGTGTAACCATATAGTCATCACATGGACAATCCGACTTCTCTACTTCCACAACTGAATGAAAAAAATGAGAATTTCCCTTTTCAAGCTGGATGGCACAAAACTGATCACAAAAAGCCAAGCCATTTAGTTTTTTGCCTTTTTCAGGACAGTATAAACATAATCAGCTTTCAACATTTTTTGGTTTGGCAAAATGAATTCAGAAAATTGAATAATGTGAACCAACCCAACCAACTTTATCCCTGTGTTTCATAATCCAAATTGTATGTCAACCTTTATTCTCCACCTGTAGCAGTGCTACTATTTGGCAATCTAAGATTAGTCATGGTATCAAACTATATTAGCACACCTCAAACTATTCAATAAATAAACACACAAAATCGTCTTTCTTTCAAATATGATCAAGTCTTGAGGGACTATATGATTACCAACACAGCACTGCTTCTAGGAAACATTAATGTTTTTTTTGACAGCAAATGTAAAATATTAAGCACTGACATTCTTCTTTTTTTCTTCACAATGAAAATAAAAATGCACACAGAACACTTCAAAGCCAGCTGTCAGTACCTGTATACTACCTACCTACTTCTCTATGGTTTTGTTTATGAATCTATCTATCAATCTATCTAGTAGCTAGCAAAAAGACTCATAACTGTGCAAACATTTTGTTTCGTCCAAACAAATCAAATTAAAATAACTACAATAAGTCCAATATTTATATCTAGACTTACATGATATCATAAATTAAATGCACTCTGCCAACGGCCAAACTGTGACCAAAATGTTAGCACAGTGTCAACATGCACATGATAATGACTACACATCACTACTAATGCTATACCTTCTGTTTCGGTCACTCGTTGCAAAAGCACCAACTTTTCTAGGTCAGAGAAGAGAAATCAAAGTAAAGTGAGAAAGATATTACAACAGATTACTTAAGTTATATATCTTTGCAGACTCTAAATGGTTAACTCTGATTTGTGATATACATTTTTTTTCTGGACTGAAAGACTTTACTGTTTGGAAATAAGCACTGTATAAAGGCCCTCTGTTATTAATTTTATTAGTAGTAGTAGTAGTAGTATTACCGGTGACATCACACAACATATCCTACAAATCTTTCAGACAAACTGATCTATCCACAGCATGGAGCATTCAGACAACTGACTCAGACTTCTTGTTGAGCTATCGGCTATCATCTCGTCTAGCTGAGAAGAGCACTGATCACTCCATTGTTCCACTGGCTTAGCCAGTTAGATGTTCATAATTTACTTCGCGAGCCGGAGTTGGCCATAAATAGCTTCACAATTTCAGTATCTAAACATCTGATTCAACTATTTATAATTAATAACAAACATTTCTAAAATAAGCTCTGGATATTTATAGCCCCATTGTTCCCTATGAAGTTTTAGTATCATAGAAATATGATATAGTTTTAGTATCAATACTATAAAAGCTCTAAAAATGTGCTTAAGAGTTTTGCTTTTCAGTTCTTTCATTCCCTGTAAAATTTACCGAAACTGAGCCAGCTGTTTAGAATTGTGCAGCAATGATGTATTATATGTTAAACTGAAAAGAACTGAAATGATCTTGTTTTGATTCTTGCATTGCTGACACAATGGTAATGGTGATGGTGGTGGTAGTGGACGCTTAGTTTGTGAATTGCCATATGATAAAGGCATTCAAATCATAGGGTCGGGAGACCATCTTTATCAGAAAAATGAGAAAAAAAAACTATTGTATGATACATACAATATAAATGCGGATGCACCAAAAGCACAGATATATAGAGAAAGATTCCATCTCAGAGTTCAAGAGACGTATGAATTTCCTATATACCAAACTCAGTCTGGCTAACATAATGGAATTATAGGTGGTTCAATCAATTAATACTACTCAGAAAGGCAAATATTCAAATCTTTTTATGATTCAATTCTCTGGCTGGATAACACAGCGAAATGAACAAGGAAACTTCTTGCGGAAACCTGAGCCCAGCACATATCTGTGCGAAAGGGAAAGCATTTGTGTACAAATCATCAAAGAGACACTTAAACCCTGTATTCCGGCGTTAAGGCCACAGGCATTGAGTTACATTCTGTGTTCATGACCAACCTCAGATTTATCTTTCTATAAATCAATAAACTTTATATTGTGTTAAAGTTCATTATCATGGTCAATGGGAAACAAGTGCCACCTTCTTCCAAAAAGAGTCTCTCAAAAGTTGCTGACTCTGACCAGAAGAAATAGATGTCTTTCCAAGCTAATAATTTTGAAGTGGAAAATGAATTCTAGTATTATTTTAATACAAAATCATGGAAAAGCTTTAAGAACTCTAAAGTGACATATTATATAAGCTCGAAGTTAAGATTTCCACTGAGCTATGAAGGATTGTGTCTAATATCTGATTAATCCAGATGATGAACTGTACAATTGTAGAGCAAATATGCAACAGACAATAGATCCATATAAAACCAATGGTTTTGATATTAGGAGGAACAAAATGCAGGTATCATGCTTGATCAAGAAAGCCAACAATGGAAATAGTTCACTGGAACTGATGTACAATTTCAGTGATATAGTATAAACCTTGTTCAGGGATGTCAAACTGTTTTCACAAAAAAGTCAGAAACCTCCTCTCCCCCCCCCCCCCCCTCCGATATGTTATCATGGCAGTCTGGTGCTGTCTAGTTATGTAAGAGAGAGACACTTTTAAAAAACTAGGGTTTTAATGCTAGAAGTTTTCTTTGTTTTGAGAGAAGTTTGCAAGTTTTTACAAGAATCTGGGCTGGGACAATAAAATTATACAACTAATGGAAATTCCAAAGAACTAAAAAGATCCCACAGGCAGTGCCGTCATCAAGCGTAACTGGACTAGACCTAGATCTATTTTCTAGATCTAGATTGTGAACAGCTGCCCTCTTACAGGGCACTATCAATAACTCTCACGTGACCACTCGACTGCATGTTGTCGGGTGTGAGTAATAAAGCACTACGAACTTCGATCTTGATCTTCAAACAGCCGCGAAACAACAGTCCGACTATCGTCTGAGGCATGAGCAAAACTCTTTCGTACTTCCGGTTTCACTGTTATCGTGCGTTACTTGTATCATAAATTATTATAAAACCTTGTGGTTCAGCAAAGTTGGCAGATGAGATGCCAAAAGCAGGAAAGTCACAACTACAAAGAAAGTCGGAATTCCGACTAAAGTCAGTAGTTTGACACCCCTGATTGTTGTAAAAATGTTGCATATCCAGGTGAAATAAGTCGTGTGTCAACTTGTTCATGTATAGATTTATCGGTCCCTCAAAAAAGAAATGAGTAAAAATTACTGGGGTGAAAAAATTACTTTGCTATGACTCTTCTGTACCTTGAAATTTGCATTCAGAGTTAAATCCTGTCTAGTAACATACAATTCTGTCAATGAAGATCTTTTTGACCTGCAGTTCATTTCACCTGGTCATGCAACAAACACAGTGTGTGAAATCTGTCTGAGAATTACGTATACTGACAGGACTAACAGGACAGGATGGAGTGATACTGACACTGATACTGACAGTGGCAGAATATTGACTGTGATGTAGACAAATTCATGACAAATGTTGCCACTGAAATTTCATCTATTTGGAAGCAGTCATACAGGCTTGTAATAAATATGATTATAAAATCACAACAGAGCTAGCAAAACTTAAACATTGATGGGCATCAAATGATAATTCACTATTAAATGTATACATTCCATTATCAAGTGTTTTCATGACATGTCATCACAGCACTTCCACACAGGCCCATTACACAACAGATCTGCATTTCTTACATTCTTTGCAGATTCATAACATTGTGAACAATTTTACTTTAACTCAAGTATAGATCTAGGGCATTTTGCACTATTCACAAAAGTTTAGAAAATTCATTGCACAAATTTCTATTCTTTTGTGCCGTCCTCTTACATTTCTGAACGAGAAGGGGCGCTACCACTTCACTGTAGGGTGGGAAGGGGAGTACGTGGTAGGTTCACAGTCAGCCCGCCACCCAACATCCCCACTTTGCCTTTGATCCAATGCTCCGACCATTGACCGGCATTTCACATCTATCTGCTTCTGCATGTAACAATTAGTAATAATGAACAACAGATTCTTGACAGTTTTGATTGCCCATGGGAAAGCAGAAGGCAGTGCGGGTGGGCTCACTCAGCTGACGGGACTGAGTGTGGGTGGAGGATAGCAGGGGATGGAGAGAGGAAAACTAACTGGATTACAAATGATGCATGGCAGTGAAGCGGTTAAATTCTGACAGTGATAGCGATAGCTATTCAAAAAAGAAATAGGCGTAACAGACATTTCATAGACAGAAAATAGCCAGTGAGTGAGACAACCTCCGTCACGAATGCTGGCAGGGATTCGAATAGAATGACAGGCCGGTCAAATTTCACACCAAAATTATGTCGGAATCGCTGAGACTTGATCTTTTGTTTTTTTCTTCATCCCTCTTACGTAAAGTAAGCAGACAAGACCAGTAGGCTTACATGATGATGCACGTTATGGGCAACCTGTTGTCTTCCGTCCGGTGGCGTACGCGTAAAGACATGTATTCGTATGCTAAACAGGTCGTCAGCATCCGATCAGACTTTTGAGTGAAAGATCCCAGGATGAATCTACATCATTTACATCATGGTCGGCAACAAGTGGACTGAAAGTGAAAATATAAAACGAGGGGCGGGATGGGACACCACGGTTTGATTTAGGTTCAAAAGGGAACTACCTCGTGGGCCATGCGATGATCAGATCATGAGTGATGGGCGCACGCAAACGATCACTTAGCATGAGGGTGGGATGGGCGGGGTATAACACATAACACTACATGTCCGGACTGGGCTACATCATGTACTATTGGCCTACTGTCAGACACAGCCTTGGCAACAGCGGTAGGCAGGACCACTGCCCATAGCACCAAATGGGAGAATGCAGTTTTCTTGCTGGACTGTGAGCGAGTGAAAACTATACTCTGCTGCATTCAGAATGATGCCAAAGCATGAAATGCAGAAAAACTAATATAAAATATCCGAATTCGTCCAAATGCAGGAATTTTTATTTACAACGCGGGATGGCAGGATACTGAGTCGAAATGTGGGATGATCCCGCGTAAGGTGGGAAGGTAGGCAGGTCAGATAACGGAGTTATTTCTTCTCTTTAACTGAATCTCCTTTCGAGATGAGATTTTCTTTCAAAATTAGGCTACACTGTTCAAATCTAAAGTATACTCTTGTATTTCAACTTACTGGAGACTGGACCTTCGAAATTTTACATACCCTGGAGACTGGTGTTTTCAGGGTGTTTTTAAAAAATTACCAAGCAGCTCAAAATTGTTCAATTGCCTTGTTCTTTTGACACAATAAACTTAAAACAAAGCACAAAGCAAATAAAACAAACAGAACTTCTGTATGTTGAAAACTTTTTTTTATGATTTAATAAAGATTACCCATGTTTTTACTTTTCGGAAAATTTTCAAACTCATGGTTGGTATGAAATAGGAATATGTTTAAAAAAATCAAAACATTTTTTGTTGCTTTTGTTTTGATTTGTTTTTTTCAATCAACAAATCTGGGCCTTCGTTTTTTCAGAAGCCAAGGCACAGCACTGTGCTTTCATTTTCATTTCTCAATGAAATTTCTCAGTCATAACTAAAAAAGTATAACCCGGATCTCCGTGAAATGTTGCACAAAATAAGACAAATGGCTATACTGTCGTCAGTGACAGTTCCACCAGCTCTCGGCGGGTTAGGGACAGGGAAAACAAAAACCTAAGACAGTCTGCCAAGGGGTGGCGGATCCATCGCGAGTGACTTAAAGTTTAGACCCAACAAATCAAAAATGAATATTTATTTTTTTCTATTCACTGACACAGAGAGAGATTTCAAAAGAGAAACGGAGCAATTCAAATTTCCCTTTCACTTTTTCAATCCTGATGTTTTCTTGTATGATAGAAGAAAACAAAGTTGTTCAGAGTTCAAAACATGTTTGCCAAATACTGCGTGCACACCTAATTTCGTAAGCATAGTTATGTACCCCTCATCCGCTAACACTATCAGGAGAATACATGGAATATCCCAGCTTATCTTTAAAAATCTAAAAAGAAACAACAAAGAAGTGGTTGAATGAAATCAAATCAAACACTAAACAAAGAGAAAGAAGACAAAATTACAACCACGTTAAATCATCCAAAACACCATCATGAAAGTGCACACACCTGTCATACACTTTGAGTGGCACGCCAACACCATGGTGTCCAACCCATACCCGTCCCCATGAATGTCATGGATTGTCTACTAGTACATAATGATAATGTAATAGAAGACACTGAAGCAATAAATAAGTGAAAACAAAACAATGGCTGTTAAATTAAATTACTTGTGCAGTGGTGATTACAGCTAAACATCATAACTCAAAACCTAATAAAATGGCGTATGCTGAGGGAAATGACAGTGGCAATGTAAGTATCACATACCTGATGCAGTTCTACATGCCACTGCTTATTCTGAACAACTAAAAATCCTGCCTGAAAATCCATAATCATTTCTACTGCCAGTGCCCAGTCACAGTGGAGTAGTAAGCCAAATGAGAGGTACATGATAGTTTGACATACATGCAGACCCATGACAAAAACTGAGATTTTTATTCTTTTTACCTGTGAGCTCCCGCGAGGATTCTAGAAATTCATGGTCAGAATGGTTGTCCCTCTCTGGTTCACTGCAAACACTGCCAGGAGCTTTCTGTAAGAGCTGGGGAAATAGAAACCATCATTGTTTCACTACTGCATTCTAACAGATCGTATTGCTACTGAATTCTAACAGATCATATCACTACTGCATTCAAACAGATCGTATCACTGATGTATTCAAACAGATCATATCACTACTGTACTGTAACAGATCATATCACTACTGTTTTCTAACAGATCGCATCACTGCTATATTCAAACAGATCATATCACTACTGCATTCTGACACATCATATCACTATATGTATTCTAACAGATCATATCACTACTGTATTCTAACAGATCATATCACTACTGTTTTCTAACAGATCGCATTACTGCTGTATTCAAACAGATCATATCACTACTGCATTCTAACAGATTATATCACTACTGTATTCTAACAGATCATATCACTACTGTATTCTAACAGATCATATCACTGCTGTATTCTAACAAATCTTATCACTACTGTATTCTAACAGATCATATCACTACATGTATTCTAACAGATCATATCACTAAATGTATTCTAACAGATCATATCACTACTGTATTCTAACAGATCATATCACTACTGTATTCTAACAGATCTTATCACTACTACCTTCTAACAGATCATATCACTGCTGTATTCTAACAGATCATATCACTGCTGTATTCTAACAGATCATATCACTACTGTATCCTAACAGATCATGTCACTACTGTATTCTAACAGATCTTATCACTACTGCATTCTAACAGATCATATCACTACTGTTTTCTAACAGATCATATCACTACTGCATTCTAACAGATCATATCACTATTGTATTCTAACAGATCATATCACTACTGCATTCTAACAGATCATATCGCTACTGTATTCTAACAGATTATATCACTACTGTATTCTAACAGATCATATCACTACTGTATTCTAACAGATCATATCACTATTGTATTCTAACAGATCATATCATTGCTGTATTCAAACAGATCATATCACTACTGTATTCTAATAGGTCATATCACTGCTGTATTCTAACAGATCTTATCACTACTGCATTCTAACAGATTGTATCACTATTGCATGAGATTATGTCTCCCATATCACAATGTAACTGTCCCAATGATTTTTTTTGAAAGATTTTGAATGAACAAATTCTGTGCCATGCATATGAACAACAGATTACTGGGAAAACATTCAAAAGCTCATCTCTGGTAAGATAAAGACAAAAGTTGGATTTTTTTTTTTAAACTTAATCTGAATCATACTTTTGATCGGGAGAAATGAGTCTATTGATTTTTCTCAAAACCACTAAAAAATGATTGCAGAAATTGTGTTATGACCCTGAGAATGTCAGGAGTAGTCCCAGTACCCATAATAATTAGGTTATTGAATGGGATAGGAAAATATTGTTAAGGAATCTAGCTTTCTGTAATAACTAGAGAAAAAATAATCATCAGATCACCCTTGTGGTCTATCATGGAACATGTTATAAGTATATCAATGGCACTGCTCTCAGACCTTTCCCTTGAGAGGATTCAGTTCTAGGACCTCCTGATGATGTACTTCTCTGGCTTACCCTAGTGTAAGTCCTTTGTTTAGTGCCACTTCCCTCCACAAATTTGCCTCTCCAGAGGTCTCTAGTTGATCCTTGTCAGCAGCTCTTCAGTCGTAGTCTTTTTTTCAGCCACTGTAATTTGTGAGCATGTTTCAAGCAACAGCAGGTGAACTTGGTGGTCACATAGTTATTAAGTTAAAGAAACACTCACCATTCTGACATAATGTTGTAACTCTCCCTGTCTGGTCTGATGTTCCTCCATACGATCTGACAATTGGCTATAATTGGCTTGTAACCTGGGGAACCATTTTCAGAAAACAATCTTATTTTAAACAGGAATTAATACTGTGTGTTTGTAACAAATCATGATAGTGCAAGCCTGGTATACGCGAATGTGTTGTGAGCGATGTTCAGTTGATCGTAATTGTATGCTGGGCCCATGCAAGTGTAAGGTGTGCAGCGAAGGTCGTGCGAAGCTTCGGGAAGGCCCTACACAAGTCTAGTCAGATCTTGTGTGCCAGCGCCAGCACATTCGACACTGTTCGAGTAGTTCGAATCAAGCCAGTATATATATATGAGGGCTAAGCCAGAGAGCGAGGAGAGGACAAGTGTACTGCAGTGAAAGAAGTGGAATGCAGTGAGAGCTGTGTACATTGGAGCTAGACAGCTGCCCTGAAGTTTGTATTGATATCAAGCACCTGTAATAAATTCTGCATCATTTCGACGTG
>JBCEWB010953638.1:0-15346 GCA_039654565.1 Peronia peronii
ATACATACATACATACATACATACATACATACATACATACATACATACATACATACATACATACATAGACAGACAGCCAGACGGGCAGACAGCCAGATAGACACACTTATTATATGCATATATACATACATAAAGACAGACAGAAAGACGGACAGGCATATTAAAAAATCACACATTTTTAAAGAAAAAAAATTATAGATTGAAACACGGCAGAGTGAGGATAGCTGAGGAGGATACACATAGCAATAAGCTGAAAAATTGTTGAGTTAAATGATCATTAAAACACAATACATGTATAAAAATGCCCACTGCCTCTCGTGTGCAAACATCCTTCAGATATGATTCACTTCTCCATTCTCACATGCCTTTCAGTCAGTTAGCTCGAACATACAGACAAACATACCGACCACGCCTACAATGAAGCTAAACGGGCTTTTTTCTAATTCTACATGTATATAAAAAGTGCACGAAGCAACGAATCATAACAACAATAGCCTAAAAACAGTATTAATATTTTTTTTTAAAAAATAAACCGTATGAAAAACTGAGTAAGAAAAATAAAGTAACTTACTGGCATGTTGACTGAATTTTATCGTAGAGGTGGCGAACAAGAGAAGGCCTGTGCACAGAGATAAAACACCGCTTACTACACGGACGTCGTCGCTTGCTAGAGGCAATACCGGCTGAATTTTATCTCGATCCACCGTTAGTTCACCTAGAGCACTTGGCGAGCAGCGAAGGTGGGTCCAAAATTGATGACGTAGAACTTGCCGTTCTCTTCACCAAACAAATGCCTCCACCCCTCGTCGAATATGAACTCGCCGGATCATGTGACCGCAGCGCCTCAATAAAATATAGATTCTTGCGGATGTGGACGATTCTACACGCGGCCTGTGGGGAACCAGTTCAGTTCCGTACCGGTATGTGGGCAAATTTCGCCGGCTGTCGCGCACCGAGCATGTAGGTCAAGCGACACTGCTAGTTTCGCAATTCTGATCGCTACCAATTTATATCTGGAGTCAATGAAGTAAGAGTTAGAACAAACAATAATAAATAAACAATACATAGATAGAATGACAAACAGACAAACAGACGGACAGACAGACAGATAAACAGACAGGCATTCGGAAGGACAGACGGATGAATGGATGACTGGATGGATGGATGGATGAATGAATGAATGGATGGATGGACGGATGGGTGGATGAATGGATACATACATACATACATACATACATACATACATACATACATACATACATACATACATACATACATACACACATACACACATAGCATTTCTCGGTGAGTAATTACAGGCAGGATACTAACGTAAGGCATTGCATGTAGTAGGATGCTATCAAAAGAATACGAGCGCTGCCACATTCTTTGACGCTTAGTGCAAGGCCACAAAAAAAAAAAGAAACAATACAAAACAAACAAAACAAAAACAAACAAACAAACAAGAACAAAAACTATTTTTAAAAAAACCCTGTCATAAAATTTTATCTCGTTCGTTCAAAGCAATAACTTTATTTCCATTTTTCTGTTTTTTAAGGAGCCCTGATAATTATATGCTTTGTATGCACCTGCTAAACACAAAACTATTAATGCTATTGGTTACGGTGTTTGCGTACCTTTGCGTACCCAGGGTAGTTATTATCTCGTACTATTGGTTTATACTGGTCTATTGAGGTGGTCAAAAGAATAGTAGACCTAACACTACAGTCTGTTACGAAGTTTGATAGAAAATGCAGAAACATATACACAACAACATACACAGAGGGGGAATGGAAAGAGAGAAAGAAAGGAAGAAATAAAGAAAGAAAAAGAGAAAGAGGGGGAGGGGGGAGAGGAAGCATTGCAATTTTATCTAGCAAGGCAGTGAGTTGTATGCAGCCCTGTTTAATAAAGAAGAGGGAATTCATGAAAATAATTATATTAGTTCTATTACCTTTGTTGTACATGTATTTGCTTTGAATGAATCTGCTTAGCTCGTGAAAAGCACATAAACACAGTGGTAAAGGAAAGTGTTATCGAAAGAAAGAGGAAAAATGTTTTATAAAGTACCGATTTATGCCATGCAAAAGATAACACTAAATTCGTACTTCATGTCAATTGAACAAAAAAAAAAACAAAAAACAAAAAAATCTGTTCACAAAATAATGTTTCAGCTTTACTTTGGTTAGAAAGTCTAACGACATTTTGTACATTACATTACCGCTGATTGTCGTGTGTGTAACATAATTTTTACATCTACTTCCTTGATCACATTGATTTAAATATCTTTTGTTCTTCAGGAAGAATCTTCCAAAGGAAATACATCAAAATAAAATAACATGAAATAACATAAAATAAGATAAAATAAATAAAATCAAATAAAACAATAATTTACCAAAATAGGAAAAAAAATGAAAATAGAAGATAAGAATAAAAGTGGTGGATGAAGGGTGAAGAGCGTACTCTGCATTTTGATTAGTTACAGGGTTCTATTTTATTCAGTACTCTCTCCATGTACACTTTCTTCTCTCTCTCTCTCTCTATGTTTTATCTTTCTTTCCAACTATCTATTTTTTTTAAAGAAGTCATGAATAGAGCATTCCAGACCAAAGACAGAGCATTGCATTTCTTTGACCCAAGCCAAGCAATTGAACGTAATAAGTAGAGAGGAATATTTATATATTTATATTATATAAGAGGATATGTCTATCCCGATGACTTCAGTCGGATGAAGGGCTAAGATGATGATGATGAGGATAATAATATCATTACTGCTCGAATGATAAGATGAGATACAAAGCAAAGGGCAATGTTAATACTTCCGTTTTTTTTCCTCGCATCTTTTTCTTTCAGTTACAAGCAAGATCAACAAGAGTAGCATTGTCTCAGGGCGGACAAGGAAAATCCACTCCACTGTTTAAGGTAAAAAGTCGTTCATGTGACCATAGACATACTATGCGTGTGACATAATTTGTTTTTATAAATAGCCATTTATTACCTTTACAGTCCAGCAGTACAAGAGTGCTGCAAAATTAATTTCACCAGAATCAACAATCACAGCAGCAACAATAACAATTTAGCAACAACAACAACAGCCGCTAGATCTAGTCCTCCACAACAACAGCAGCAACAGCAATCACAGCAGCTGCAAGCATAGTCTCGAAACAAACTTCAGGTGAAAGCACATACATCTGAATTATTACTAGGTCCATAGAGGCTCCAAGTGATGTGATTCTAAGGCTAACATTTTACCAAACATAATAACGAATTTTGCACAGCTTCATCTCACCCCAAGCATCTCGTTGCACTTCAGCTTGGGCGTGCAGCCGTACATATCATTCTAGTTCTACTAATTACTCAAAAAGTTCAGCTGATATAAAACAAGGGGAATAACAATGAAAATATGCTTACAGAAAACGGTTGTCATGCCATTTCATAGTCATTGTCCATTATTGGTCTGATATTGTAAGCAGCATTGTAAGCCTAGAGCACCCCCAAATTACAACCAAATTAAAGCCATCACAATCAATACAATAAATTAATATCTCGGTTTAGCAATAGCTCATTTATGTTCTCTCAAACATTCCGCGTGATGGAGGACATCCAATTTAACCCATTATTCATACAAACGCGTAAATCGAAGACAAACACAAAAGAGAGAAAGAAAGAAAGAAAGGGAGAAAGAAAAAAAGACAGAAAAAAGAAAGAAAGACAGAATGAAAAGAATAAAAAAAGAACGAAGGAAAGAAAGAATGAAAGAAAGAAAGAAAAACAGTTCGTTTACAGTTTTCATGGGTCGCTTTGCATACGCCAGCCAGTTCACAGTTTTAGGAAATTCTTCTTCATTTGTCAAAATCAAAAGTTCTGGTTGCAGTCAGTATTTGAAATTATATTTTTATACAGAAAGAGAGAGAGAAAGAGAAAGAGAGAGAGAGGGGGGGGGAGAGAAAGAGAGAGGGGGAGGGAGAGAGGGAGGGAACCTGACTCAACACAACTATCCTACATGTCTTTTTAGTTCGTTAACGAGCATGTTATAATTTGCTTTGACGATTTCAAGTGAATGAACTAAAAAGACCCCTCTTATCCTCGTGTATCGTGGGTGCACGGCGGTGGGCAGAAACTATATACTCAGCGATGAATTTAGCCAAAATTAGCAAGATATTGATGATTACAAGAGGACCATGAAACGTTCAAATATGCGGTTTTCACCCAAAATCGTGTGTGTGTGTGGGGAGGGGGGGGGGGAAGAGGGAAATATAGAACGTCATACCATTACAATTTCTCCTTCATTTTCACCCATGTATTCCAAGGACTGCAAAATGTATGTTAATGCTATCTGTTGTCATACTTTTATCGGGCGTGTTTTTATTCTTTCCGATATTAGATAGGAGCACAGAGCTCATGACATATAACATCAGGTCTACAGTACATGTATTTAGAAATGTCAGTGTCTGTTTGAGTGTTTGGGACCGGTAGCTCCCCCCTCCCCCATGATTATTATTGTTATTACCACCGAGTTGCCAAAATTTAAGTTGTTCAAATATTTCATTAGGCCCATTATTGTTATAGATACCGAGTTTAAGTATCATTATTATAAATATCGTATTGCCTAATTTTGTTGTTATTATTATTATTATTATTGCAATACTTTGGTATCCTGCCACTCTTTTGGATGAAAGCAGATTCTAATATAGGTTATACATAGGCATGTAATAGATAAACACACACTGGAACACAAAGAGAAAGAAAGAAAGAGAGAGGAAAGAAAGAAAGCAGGAAGACGGTATGGATACATATGTTTAGGTGTTGCGTGTTTAGGCGTTTGTTGTTGTTGTTGTTGTTATTGTTGTTTGTTTTGTTTTGTTTGTTTTATTAATATTTTTGTTAATACTGAGTTGCCGAATTTATTTTTATCATTCTGAAAATCTGAAATCCTTCCCGCGCCATCATATGTCGGGCTGCCACAGTCTTCCGTTATGATCTTCTCTGTGCTGTCTCCACCAGTTTTCTCATGTTTTCTGTTCTTGTTTCTTTGGCCTCTCTCATGATATTTCATTTAAGTATCTCTTTCAGTATATCCCTCTTTCTTTTGCTTTCGATTTCCCAGCTCAGCGCTTGTTTTGATATTCTGCCGTCTTCCCTTCTGCACGTGTGATCGATGCAGCGCCACCCTCTTCTCTTTTTGCTATGTGGAACTGCTTTGAAATTTCCCTTATTTATTCTATTGTTTTAAACTTATTTCGCCTTATGCCCATAATTTTCCGTAGACATTTGTTTTCAAAGCCATTCAGTCCCCTAATTTATTATTTTTATCACAGTTTTAGTTGTTATTAGCACACCAGAGACAGATGAATATACAGATGAATATATAGATGAATATACAGACAGAAGGACACACGATAGACAGGTTTATTTTTCGCCATGTATTTCTCCTTTTCTTTCTCTCTCTCTCTCTCTTTTTAAAATACGAAACTGCCATTACAATCAGTTTCGAGTAAAGAAAATTAATAATGACTGGACATCGATTAATTGTTTATCAATGGTAGGTCTAAGGCTTTTTGTTTCCTTTCCCTAAAAATAGAATTATTGAAAAGAATCAATCAATGAAAGATGCTCTGAAATAATTATAGTGATAAATTAAGAGCATACATATAAAACTGAAATTAATATGTAGGTCTAATGCTTCATAGATACATAGCATTTCAAAACTAACCAAAACGAAGCAGGATGCGAAATTGCGCGTTAACATCAATGGAATCCCTAAAACTTTTACTGTTTCAAGAATCTCTCAAGACAGCATAAGAAAGGTTTTTCTGACAGTATGACAATAATATTTTTTTACAATTTTTTGTGAAAGCTGCATGTCTCTGCGTTTCTTGGTTCTCTCTTAATCGTCATCATAATGCTAGATCTAAATCTACAGTTTCTGCCCACTTGACCATAGCGTTGCATACTAAATACTAGTAGAAAGAAAGCCCGTTAATAGTAGGCCTACATTTTAACTCAAGATTCGATATATATATAATATATAAACTGTTATCAAATGAGCTCATGTTACATGTAGATTTTTTTCACGGAGTACGGAATGGTGCTCAGATTTGTTTAAAAAAGTCTTGCATTTAATTCCCCTTTAGTTTCAATCCAATCCTATAATGTAAATGTATAAAACTGACCTTAAAATTTGCATATTGACAACTAGAATGAAAAAAAGCAATAAATGTTGATTAATTTGGAAAGTTATTGCTAGAGATTTTTTTGTCCATCATTTTGCAGCAAAATATAATGGCTATTGTGATCTATCATGGCTCAAATTGATTTTTATGTTAGAACTATTTTTATCCCTCTGTAAATTCATCCGCTGGGGTCATTACCCTTACAAACAGCGTTAGGATGAGACTAAAGAAGGAGGTATAAAAGTATCGTAATAATGTGTGTTGAATATTCTATACATATAAATTTTTGCAGACATTTATTGTCATTCATTATATATATGTTGTGCTTTTCTGTCACTTTAGGTTCTCCGGTCACGCTGCAAGCGTCCTCTTCGCTTGGCTAAGTTCCTTGATCTTTCGAGCCTAGAGCTAGGTAAGCAACGTTTTTTTTGGAAGACGCGTTGCTATGTATGCGTTTCCTGTTTTCGCAATTTTCGTGAAAAATAACTATTTTATTGTTCTATAATCATGACAGCATTATCGTTTTATGGATTGATTCTTACGAAATAAAGTACTGCGACATGGAATACATTTTGTTGTTGGTCTGACCGATCTTATCAATGAGAGCCGATGGCTGAAGCAGTAGAATAAGTAATATTTAGATGAAACATTCCCTTCATTTAAACGGCGTCATTGTCTTGCATTGAATTTTTTGTTGTTGTTGTTCTCACGCAGTCTCATTGTGTTACAGTAATATCGCGAAATAAGAGACGTTAAGCATTCATTTTCAAAATTAGCACCATAAAGTAGCATTGCTGGTAGATCTAATATACATGTATTTTGTCAGTGGGTATACTTAATGAAATATGAATACAAATATGAATATAAATACTTTATTTTTCTCTGAGGAACAGTGCAGAAAAATTCAAGCAAAAAAGATATGGACAGAACAGGATGCATGCATTTGAACTTTTTCTATGTATATTTATATAACTACATACTTACATGTGCATATATACATATACATACACACATACACAATATATATACATAAATACATACATACTTAGCCTACATACCTACATAGCTACATATGTACCTACATACGTCATATAAGTTCATGCATATACATGACAGTGTACCTATATATAGGCAAACATTGAGCAATTGCTTACATTCATCCATTCAAATTCTGTAACATTCTGATTGATGATGGTACAAAAGAATTCTTATATCTTTCTGTTGTGACTTTTTTTTGGAAAGAAGCCTCTTCCTGCATTTTAAGTTTGATTGAACAGACTGAGGATTTAATGGATGTTTCACATCTGAGATTATGCTTTGTTTGCCTTTTTGACACATTTATCTTTGTATATATATATATATCGTCCAGGTGTGATAGTTTGATATTCATGAGTTTACTGGCTTTGTTCATTATTTTATTTAACTTTTTCTTGTCTGTGTTTCTGATGCTTCCACCCCAAGAGGTGATTCCTGAGGATAGGATATGTTGAATCGTTGATGAATAAAACATCTTTAGAATTTCAGAGTTCACCCCCAGAGATCTGAGTTTTCTTAAAAAGTAAAGTCTTCGATTCGTGTTTTCATAGACATTATTTATGTGAGTGTGCCAGTTTAGTTTGAAATCTAAGTTAATTCTGGGATTTTTGTATATTGTGGTTTGTTCAACTTTTTGTTTTTTTTATATATAAAGTCATGATGAATTTGCCTCTCCGAAAGTTAAAAATCATTTCCATTGCTTTACTGACATTGACGAAAAGAAAATTCAGTTCCCACCAAAATAGTTAATTTCACTATCTAGTATCAAGCCTTGGATTGTGGACTCATCAGCAAGCTTTAATCATTGAGTATCATTTTGATGGCATTGATAATCATTGTTTATATATATGATATATAATATAAGGAAGAGTACACAACCCAAAGGTACTCCATTGTTGGTAATTATGATATCTGAGCTAATTGCATTCTGAAGCTTCACATACTACTGTCAATGAGTTAAAAATTCTAAAATCCACAAAACACTGTGGTTGTCCACATTTAAGGATATCAACTTTTCAACCATGAGATGTGGCTGGATCGTGTTAAAAACTGATGAGAAATCAACAAAGACAACCCTACATAGGTTTTAGCACTGTCAAGATGTTTCAAAATGTCTGTAAATGCAAGCATGGCATCTTCATAGCAGTGTGTCTATGTGAAGAGAGTTATACATGGGAAACTTAATCATCAGAGACAATGCTTGGTTTAGGCAAACTTATGGTGGTCTTTGTTAAGTGCTAGAGAAATTTACTTGATTCATTCTTTTATTTCTTAGAGGTTTAAAAGAAAAAACAAACTATTCTTTTTATTTGCTTTTTTATCTGTAATTTTTGTATCCCCTCATTTACTTAGGTATATGGTAAATAAATTGAAATCATCAGAGTGAATATTACTAGTTGATTAATTGATGAAGTATCAGTGGAGATTTATTGTTAGGGCCTATAAGTTTGATTTATCTTTTCTTGTATTTCCAGTGAGGATTGATCGACTTGGGTGTTGTGAGAACCTTCATTGGTTAATAGCTTCAAACAACAAATTAGAAGGAGACGATGGGCTAGATAATTTGCCACAACTTTGGTATTTGGACCTTAGCAATAATTTTGTAAGTTATTCTTTCATCTAACAACCTGTGATCCTGACTTTTTGATTTTGCCTTGAAATCTGAGACTCAATTTCTTTGAATAATAACTTGTTTCATATCAGCTTTGTATGTATTTCATTATTTATTGCCAATTCTATCTAAAGCTTGTCAGATTTACCACCCACACACATCTTTACAGACAGATCTAACACAGCACACCTAGGCCTATAACTAGAAATCAGCAGCTGAGTGTATGGTTAGACAGTAGATCAATGGACAAACTGAATAATTAGATTAGAGACTGAATACACAGACTAAGACCTATTGGAATGAACAAAGGACAGACAAGCACAGACAGTGTTCTGAGTCATCATTACACCAAAGGGAATGGAATGGAATTAGTGTCACCATTTGGTCTTTCATTGCTATTGTGTTAATATCTTTTAGTATTAGAGTCATTTCAAGAAGTCATAAATATTGTCAATGTTATGTATCAATTATGCTTATCTGTAATATAAAAGATTATACATTGATCCAGTTATTAATTTGCAGAGTCGAATGACCTTTTTACCAAATCATTACCTGTTCTGTGAGGGCTTGAATTATAGGCGTTAATACATAGGCGGTACACCAACATATCAGCTAATGGTTCATATGGTGGCAACTTGGAATTAAACAACATCTATTACCAAAAACTTACCTGGTGATTTATATGTCACGATTTGATCATATAATATTTTGGGTGCACAAGAAAAACGCTGTGAAGGAAAATATTTTCTGAATGAGACTGCATTTCTTTCAGATAAGTTATATAGCATGTTTGTCACGCTATTTGGCTCTTGGGACCCTCATCCTGTCCAATAACAACATCAAATGGCAAGATCTTGAGAAAATTCAACATGCTCATTTTTTGAGCATCAACCTCCATGGAAACCCATGTCTTGATGCTGATCCATATTGTGAGTGTTATTGATATAATGTGTCATTTCTTTTTGAAGTTTTATGATAAGGTCCTTTGCTGTATATGAGGCCCTTGTGAACAAGTTAGAACAATGAGAGATTGATAAACTTGAAACATGACAGAGATGACTAAGTTCAGAATGGAAAAAGAAAAAACAACAATGAAAGGAGTAAAAATAATGAGTGCACTGTCTGGGTAAACATACAACAACCATAAGTCATTTGAGTAAAAAATACTAGGCACATTTCTGCATGTTTCCAAATTTACATAGCAAAGAAATGTGACTGAGATTTTTTTAGACAGCATAAGGCTAGGAATAAGTATCTTTTAAGGATATCACTGATCCTTGAAAATGTGAAGTATCTTACTGTGCTGATTTTACCTGGTATTGTTGTTCTGTTTCAGATCGCATCCATGTCATTGACTGTCTGCCCCTCATATGGGAACTTGATGGCCGGTTAGTCACAGGTAAATGTTATATGTTTGAACAAATTGAGGATTCGTTCAAAGAATGTTTCATAAATTCTATAATTTCCTCCTGACTTTTTCAGTCATGAAAAATTTCTTTATGTATCAGTTAAGCACAGTTTTGCAAGTGAAACTCACTTTTTGTAAGTGAGATCATATGTATAAATCTTTGATATTGGTTTGCTAAGTAAAAAAATCTCTCTTTGAATTCTCATATTGATGACATTAAATTCATCCTAGAGGAAAATGGCATGTTCCCTGGACGTGTAATCTCCATGGCTGGTAAAATATAGGCAAGCAGATGAAACCAAGCAGCACTGAGACTGTAGAAAAGTTTCTCTTCTTCATTTCAGTGACTGAGAGGCTGCATGTCAAGCAGTTTTTCATTGACTCAGAGTTGTCGCCCCATCCAGTTGTGAGTTATTTTGTTGTGTCACTGTTCCCTCAATAGTGATGGATCATTTTTGCCTTATGCAAGATTCTGTCACGAAACAATAAATATAACAAAACTCATTTCACAGTTTTACCAGGTGATCACTGCACTGCTTTCAGTGATTCTCAAGGTGTGTAACATTGTTTATCGTGTTGATATTTTAAGTACAATAATTCTAGTTCTGATCATAGATTAAAGTCAACAGTTAGAAGTTCATAACTATGTCAATGTTACAGTTGGTGGAAAATGTTTTTTTTCTTATATATCTTCATATGATCAAATTCATCGTCTGTTTTTTCACCAGCGCCACAAATTGAGCAAAGTGTTCCGCACTACAGCGATAAAAAATATTGGAACTGAGGGAATTGTTAGTAAAGAGGTGAGATTGCATTGTATATGGTCTGCTGAGTCTTTATGAAGTGATGTCAAGCATTTTGTGTTGGATTGCATGTGAATCCAGAGAGATATTCTTACATTTTCATCTGAAGTAGGAACAGCCAGTATAATACGAGAAGGGTGATAACTTGACAGCCAGATGAAAATTAACATGCATGCATGACATGTACATCGATTTCCTGTCAATTTGCTGATTCGAAGTATTTTCTTTATCACAGCAAGAGATGGTATTTTGAGAAGGTTCAGGCAGAGTCAATTGTCATGCCCACACTATATAGGTCTCTGACCTGGCTGGGATTACTAGTCAAATCAAAGACAATTTTGAAGAATTAGAAACGGTCTGAAAAATGGGCATTGTGGAGCATGGGCCTTTGATTGCTTTACTGGCCTATGCATAGGTTAGAATTATGTATGTAATTTGAAGGAACAATTGACTTGCATCACTGGAAAATAAATCTGATTTCAAAGAAGACTCTGTTGAGAAAATAGATTTTTATGACCATAGGTCAGAGGAGTTGGCTTGTAAAATGAATCAAACTTTTAAAGGAAATAGCCATTTGCAAATCGCTGAAACTTATATTAGAACATAACCGTGACCGCAGGCTTCATTGAAAAAAAAAGAATTTTTATGATCACTGAGTCACAGAGTTAACTTTGAACATGAATATCTTGGCTCAGAATTGTCGTGGCTGAATAATTTTCTCACAAACTTAATATACACTCATTTCATTTTCCACTGCACTAATAACTGTATACATGGACAATCTGACATCAAATTCATTTCATGCAGCCACACAGAGTTGTTTTATCAACCATAAGGACTGTATCAAATCTGGTGAGATACAAAATTTTGTTAATGTTGTCAGTAATTTTGACAGAGTTGTAATGAAATTTGTGAGAAGGATAAAAACATTAAAAATTCAAAGACTCCTACCACAAGCTTGAGTTTTTCTACAATCTCAGGTGAGCATTGCATCTTCCTACACAGCTGAAGCTGAATAGAAAATAACGATGAAAATTTGCCATTGATGTTTTGCACCATTGCATGTGAGAAAAGAATAACATCTACGATTTTTGTATGAAAAGTACTCTATATGTCTACGCTGTGGATGTTATAATTTAGATTGTCAAGTTACATTTTCCATTCTGCACAAAACACATATTACAAATTTAATCTGAAATTGCGGTGCTTTTACGTGATGCACAGTTTTAAGTGTCTTGTTTCACTAACATTTGTGCATTGTTGATAGTTTCAATTTTGAAATAAAATTTTTGTTTTGAAATTGGTTTGATTTTCAGCTTTGGTGCAAACAAAAAAAAAAAAAATTATTTTCACAGTGCAGGCCTCATGTTGTCTCATTTCTTCAGAATCTGTCTCCTTTCTTACATACCTTTACTTATTACAGAATAACTTCTGCCCTTCCCTAACTTAAGATGAAAATAAGACATGAATTTACCTCTCCATATGCAAACTGTTGTGGCTGAAAGCTGATAGAAAATAACCACTTAAACAGAATACTTTGTTTTGATAGTAATTTATTGGAGAAAGTGATAATTATCTAGCCTTCTAAATTGTATGAGGAAAATTTTTGTTTGAAATTCTCTCTTTTCAGTGTAAATACATTTACTCCAAGTTCCCTATGTCAGAAACTCATACAAAACGTAAGTATCAGAAATTAAATTAATTCTAGTCTGGGACTTCAAAATGAACGTGATAAACTGATGGAAGGAATTATTTTCAGGATCTATTTTCTGTAGTTATATTCAAATAACGATTGCTTGATAGAGATTATTGTATTCTACCAAGAGTGAAGGATGGTCAAGACTTTCAACTGACTGTTATTTTAAGGATTATCTTTGAAATGTGCAGTTTGCATTTCCCATTGGAAATGTTTAACTTGGTTTCACAGACTGTCATTTTGTGAGATCCTGTGCTAGGAAATTAGTGTTTTTTGAAGCTGGAAATTGAATACTGGACATGAGACCAGAAACACTGTGACTATTCATTTGTCACAAAGTATGATTTGTTAACTTCATAACATATGTTTATATAGAGAGATCTTGAAATACTAGTTTGCAGTTTTGATGAACACAAATGTCTCTCATTTTGGCAGATACTGATGAAAGAAGACTTGCATATTTAGCTCATATGGTGCAGCAGAACATCTTGCAATGGGGTCAACAGCTGGATAAGAAGTTAGTAACATACTTTAAAAACTGTCCTGTATCATAATTTTTCTTGTATCGAATTAAGAGGCAGCTATTGCAACATTGTCATTTTGACTCATGATTGTAGATAAGTAAGATATTTTACATCTAGTATTCTGACCTACTGTATCTTACTTTTCACCAGTGTAAGTGATACAATTCTGTTTAGACCACTGCTAATTTTGTAGTTTCATGACAATTTTCTCATCCTATATATATGCTCATTCACAGAAATAGACAAAAAGGATTGCTGATTTACTTGTAAATCTTCATGTGTTAAATAAAATTGATAAGAAAGGATAATTCCATGTGAAAACCATGACAAAAGCAATATTTAAGATGCAGTTTTTTTGTTCTTTTTTTTTTATATAAAAGTTTATTAGAGAACTCATATTACTGTTATATTTCCATGTGGATCAGTTTACCTCTTTGTCCCTGTAATCATACATATGACAAAAGGCAACAAACATTATTTTGATCTAAAATCTACATTAATTTGAAGATGTTTCTTACACTTTTGATAAACTTGAGCTTGTGATATGGTGTGCTCAATCAAACATGGTTAAAATGCCATGGAAAATGCATAATTTGCTATACGTTGTAAATTTGTTTGAGCTTTTCTCCTTTGAGGTCTACCTTGATTGTTACACAACTAGATTGGAAGAAAAAATGATATCAGAGATGTGTAACTGGCAGTGTGGTTTCCACAGAGATCCAGCACGACCAGCTGTGACTGGAAACTTCCTGGATCGGCTGTTAGAACAGAGATATAAAGATGTAGAAAGATGTAATATGGTGATGCTCCTGTTAGTGGTAAGTACTGTAGCTGAATTTGTTTTCTTGTACTGATCAATCTTTGCCTTTAAAGCTTTTGTTTGATTTTTGAGAAGACATGAAAGTCACAGGGCAAGATGTGGGGAATATTGAAGATGTGTCAGTGATTTCTATCTATAACTCCTCCAAAGTTCCGTCACTCTCTGACAGTGTAGATTGGGGCATTGTCATGATGAAGCCCAACACCAAATTCCAACAGTTTGAACTTTTGAAAGTTTGTAAGTAGAAGTTATAGAAACATTCTTGATATTTCCCCTGATCTTGCCTTGTAACTTAGATCTTGTATCAAAACTAAAAAAAAAAAAGGCTTTGAGAACACAGATTTTACTTGGGAGAGCACAAAAACTTGGCTGCAAGAGATGTTATTAGATGCTTGAACGAAACCATCTAAGTCACCACATCTAGCGAAAAGTTGCGTTCCATGCACAAATATGTTGTCAATTGCAGGTGTTCCCTTGAGAAGCTATTACATATGACAGATTGCAGGTTTTTTCCTGTTGTTGTACCAATTATCAATATTTTACGACTAAAACATTTCGAGACATGAATCACTGAAACTTATTTTCATAATGGATCTCATACTATTATATCATTAAAGTAAAAATAGCAAAGGCCTTGATCATTTTCAATCAGTTTCAGAAAACATGGAGAGAGAAAAATTCCTTTAAACTTAAAATTAATATTCTTTAATTGGTGTGAAATCATTACTACTGTAGGGTTTTGAAATTTAAAAACATTTTTCAAATATTCATCAGCTGTTGCTCAAGAAATATTTTCACAATTTTTTGTCTGGAAAAACAATAATGAAGAGGTCTGGAAAGGACCAAGCTTATAAATTTTTAGGAAGACGCTGGCAATTGGAAATGATTTTGGATAGGACATATTTGGAGATTGTAAGTGAAGATTTCCATTGGATGAGCCCAAGGATGAAATTCACAAAAAAAAAAGGCCATAGGATTGGCCACTGATCTCCTGAAAGAGATGTTGTGACAATACTGTGAGATACAGGAGTCATTTACGAAACGAAAGAATAAAATTATCTCAAGAGTGAGGATCTGTGTTCTGGAGAGGATGACAACTGATGATAATGATGAGTGATTATTGATGTGGAATATGATGTGATTTGCAAGTGTCATTAGCCTTTCAACCAGGAAGAAAAATATCCACCTGCCCATCCATTCATCCATCCATCCATCCATCCATCCATCCATCCACCCACCCACCCATCCATCCATCCATCCATCCATCCATCCATC